>PVKU01005901.1:86295-114340 GCA_004027475.1 Anoura caudifer | reverse complement strand
ACACTATTCTTGCCCTCCCCCTGTCTATTTTCTACCCCCTGTCTATGCTATTTATTCTCTTTACCTCTTCTCCCTCTCTCCTCCTCCCACTCCCCTGTTTCAAGCCCTCCATGTGATCTCCATTTCTGTGTTCTTGCCTCTGGTCTAGTTGTTTGCTTAGTTGGCTTTTGTTTTTTAGGTGTGGTTGTTAATATCTGTGAGTTTGCTGTCTTTTTACTGTCCTATTTTTTCTTCTTTTTCTTAGATAAGTCCCTTTAACATTTTATATAATAAGGGCTTGGTGATGATGAACTCCTTAAACTTGAACTTACTTGAGAAGTGCTTTATCTCCCTTCCATTCTAAATGACAGCTTTGCTGGATAGAGCAATCTTGGATGTAGGTCCTTGACTTTCATGACTTGGAATATTTCTTTCCAGCTCCTTCTTGCTTGCAAGATCTCTTTTGAGAAATCAGCTGACAATCTGATGGGAACTCCTTTGTAGGTGAGTGTGCCCTTATCCCTTGCTGCTTCTATAATTCTCTCCTTCATTTTAATCTTGGCTAATGTAATTATGATGTGCCTTGGTGTGTTCCTCCTTGGGCCCGCCTTCTTTGTGACTCTCTGAGCTTCCTGACTTCCTGGAAGTCTATTTCCTTTGCCAGATTGGGGAAGTTCTCCTTTATTATTTGTTCAAATAAGTTTTCCACTTGTTGCTCTTCCTCTTCCTCTTCTGGTACCCCTATAATTCAGATGTTGGGACGTTTAAAGATGTCCTGGATGTTCCTAAGCCTCTCCTCATTTTTGAATTCTTGTTTCTTCCTTCTTTTCTGTTTGGTTGTTTCTTTCTTCTTTCTGGTCCATTCCATTGATTTGAGTCCCAGTTTTCCTCCCATCTCTATTGGTTCCCTGTGCATTTTCCTTCATTTCACTTATTGTAGCCTTCATTTGTTCATCTAATTTGTGAGCAAAATCAACCAATTCTGTGAGCTTCCTAATCACCAGAGCTTTGAACTGTACTTCTAATAGGGTAGCTACCAGTGCTATGAGCTCTGTATCTGATAGGTTGATCACCTCCTGGTTGCTCAGATGAATTAGCTCCAGAGCCCCGGTCTGTTCTCCCTTTTGAGCCATCCTTGGTGTTTTTTTTGTTTTTGTTTTTTGTCTGGTTGTGGCTGTTATGTAGTGAGGGGCAGAGCCTTAGGCATTCACCAGGGCGGGGCAGCCCCCGTTGCTGGGTTTTGATGCTGGATGTGGAGGCAGGGTCAGAGAGGGAACAATGGCGCTTGTTCCTCTCTCTGCCAGATTTCAGTCCCTTCCACTGCTCCCCCCAAAGAAACTGGACCCCTGCGGTGCTGATTCCCGGGTGGGTGGGCCTGCGCATGCTCCAGGACCCCATGGGTCTCCCCAGCGAACTCTCCTGTGAGGCTGGGACTCCCTCCCAGCACCTCAGCCCCTACAAGTATTTCCAATGGGTGCTTTTAGGCTTCACTTCCTGGTGCTGGGGCCCTGCGTCGCGCAGTCTGTTTTGCTGCCTGTTTTTGCCTGGTTTATCTGTGTGCGAATGTGTGTCTGTGGTCCGCTTGGCCGCCTGTGCACCTGGAGTGACTGTGCCCTGGACCACCACCCGCTTATCCCACCTCAATCCGACTCTACCAGCCACAGACTCTGCCGGCTACTGACTCCACCCCTCTTACTGGTCTGGGTGAATTGTTGTTGTCGGACTCCCGCACAATTCAATTTTCTCTCTGTCATGGTTGGGTTTTCTTTCTTTCTTTTCTTTTCTTTTTTTTTCGTTCTATATTTTTGTTGTCCTTAATCTTGTTTGTGAGAGGAGGCACAGCATGTCCAGCTATGCCTCCATCTTGGCTGGAAGTCCTGGGTCTTGTTTTCTCATCCATTCAGCTACATTATGTTTCTTGGTTGGAATGTTTAAGCCATTTACATTTAAAGTAATTGTTGATAGAAATGAATTTAGTGTCATTTTATTCTCAGACTTTCTTCTTGTTCTCCTCCTTCTTCTTCTTCTCCTTCCTCAAGCAAGCCCTTTAACCTTCGTTGCAGTATTGGTTTGGTGTTAACAAACTCTGTCAGCTTTTTCCTGTCTGGGAAGCTCCTTATTTTCTCCTTCCTTTTTAAACGATAGCCTCGCTGAGTAAAGTAGTCTTGGTTTTAGGTCCTTGCTTTTCATCACCTTGAATATTTCATGCCACTTCTTTTGCCTGAAATGTTTCTGTGAGATAGCAGATAATAGTGTAATTGGTGGACCCTTGAACATAACTACCTGCTTTTCTTTTGTGGCTTTTAGGGTTCTCTCCTTGTCTTTAAGCCTTGTCATTTTAATTATGATGTGTCTTGGTGTAGGCCTCTTCTGTCCAACTAGTTTGGAACTCTCTGAGCTTTCTGGATTTGTGTTTCTTTTTTCTTTCACCAGATTAGGGAAGTTTTCAGTTGTCATTTCTTCAAATAGGTTCTTGGTCCCTTGCTTGCTTTCTTCTTCTTCTGGTATTCCCATGATGCAGATATTGTTACATGTCATGTTGTCATGTAACAATATGTCCAAAATGTTTCTTCAACTGTCCTCATTTTTAAAAATTATTTTTCTTTTTGATGCTCTGCCTGAGTTTTATTTCCTACCTTTTCTTCCAAATCACCAATTTGATGCTCTGCTTTATCTGACTTACCATTTATTCCTTCCAGTGTATTATTTATTTCAGATATTGCATTCTTTATTTCTGACTAGTCATTTTTTACGGTTTCTATGTCTTTTTTCAAGCTGTTGGGTATACTTACAATCATCACCCTAAACTCTCTGATAAATTACTTACCTCCATTTTATCTAGTTCTTCTGGAAAATTCTCTTGTTCTTTCATTTGGGGTCTGTTTCTTTGTCTTCCTCTTTTGGCTGCTTCTTTTTATTTTCTGCCTTAGTTGTTAAACTAACAAGTGATATAGCCTCAAGCTGTAATCAGCAGCCCAGCTTAAACACCACAGGGTGAGACAGGGTAGTTCCTCTGTGTGGTGCTATTGTTTCTCCTAAGGTTGATCCCACTTGAAGAAAAGTGCTCTGCTTGAGAAAGATAGCTTCTGAAGTTGGGAATAACTCAGCATGGGGATCCTGGCATCTGTATCATCAGTTCTCTCCCCAGAGCCACCAAACCCAGACTCTCCTCAAGCATCTTTAGTACACTCTGCCCTCTCTCTGTCAGAGCCTAGGATAAGTGGCAGCAAATGAAATTTTGTGCATTGTCCCTTTAAGATTCTTTCTGTGTCTCCAGCCATCTCTCCCTGGAAGACAGAAATTCTGCTGCTTTTCACATCTGGATGTTATCTGGGTTTCTTTCTGGCTCTGGTGCTGTAGGCTGGGAAGCCCAGCTTGGGGTTGAGACCTCACACTTCTCAGAGGGAGTCTCCCAGGCTGCTGAAATATCCTCCAGAACTTCAGTTGCTATGTGTGGGATCCCAACCAGTCCTCTTGTGCCTCCTCTGCACTCCCCACCCGTGAAGTGGCTTCTTCTGTCTGTCCTTGGTTATAAGGCTTCTCTCTGGCTAGTGTTCAGATAGTTATTCAGGATGATTTCTCTACACTTAGTTGTAATTCCAGATTGGTCCTGGGAGAAGGTTATTGTAGCTTCCACTTACTCCTCCATCTTCTTGGATCCAGTCAGTACTAAATTTTAAAGAAGAGCTTTCATTTCTTCCTTTTATATTTATTAACATATTTTAAAATTTTTAATGAATTTATTGGGTTGACATTCATTAATATAATTATATAGGTTTCAATTATACAATTCTATAATACACTCAGTGTATTTTATTATGTGTTCACTACCCTGGGTCAGGTCTCCTTCTGTTACCATTTACCCAGCTTTACCATCTCCTAACCTCCCCACCCCCATTCCTCTGGTAATCAGCATACCATTGTCTGTGTCTATGAGGTTTGTTTTTTGGTTGTTGCTTAATCTCTCCAACTTTTTCACCCAGCCCCAACCCACTTCTTCTCTGACAGTAGTCAGTCTGTTTCTGTATCTATGAGTCTGTTTCTATTTTTTTAGTTTATTTTGTTTATTAGATTCCACGTATATGTGAAATCACAGGCTATTTGTCCTTCTGTGACTGGCTTAGTTCACTTAGCATAATGCTTTCCAAGTCTATCCATGTATTCAAACAAAATAAAATTTTCTTCTTTTTTTACAGCTATGTAGTATTCCATGTGTAAATGTGCCACAGCTGTTTTATCCATTAGTCTACCAGTGCGCACCTGGGTTTCTTCCAAATATTGGATATTGTAAATAACTGTGCAATAAACATAGGGGTGCATATATTCTTTTGAATTAGTGGTTTGAGTTTCTTTGGATATAGTTTCAGAAATGGAATCACTGAGTCACAAAGCAGTTTAATTTTTTAAAATATTTTATTTATTTATTTATTTGCATTTATTATTTTTTTATTTTAATTGTTGTTCTTGTACAGTTTTCTGTCTTCCACTCCCAACCCAGCGACCTTCCCAGCCCTCCCCAGCTCCCCCCCATTTCCACCCCCCTAGATTTTGTCCATGTGTCTTTCATAGCTGTTGCTGTAAATCCTTCCCCCTTCCCCTTGAAATTCCTATCCTTCTCCTCTCTTGTTCTCAATTTCAGTGTCTTTGGTTATATTATGCTTGTTTGTTTGTTTTATTGTTTAGGTTCCTGTTAAAGGTGAAATAATATGATATTTGTCTTTCAGCCAGGCTCATTTTGCTTAGCATAATGCTTTCCAATTCCATCCATGCTGTCGCAAAGGGTAGGAGCTCCTTCTTTCTTTCTGTTGTATAGAATTCCATTGTGTAAATGTAGTATAGTTTTTTGATCCAATCATTTACTGATGGGCACCTAGGTTGCTTCCAACCTCCAGGACAACTTTTTTTCATTTTTTTGAATTCTTGTTTTTTCATTCTGTTCTGGTTGAATGATTACAGCTTCATTCTGCTCCAAATCGTTGATTTGAATCCCAGTTTCCTTCCCTTCACTGTTGGTTTCCTGTATATTTTTCTCTATTTAACTTTTCATAACCTTCTCTTTTTCCTCTCTTTTGTGAACATGCTGAACCATTTATGTGAGCATCCTGATCACCAGTGTTTTGAACTGTGCATCTGATAGGTTGACTATCTCTTCATCACTTAGTTCTTTTTCTGGAGTTTTGAACTGTTCTTTCATTTGGGCCATATTTCTTTGTCTCAGTGCACCTGTTACATTGTGCATTGTTACTCTACCTAAGGGGCAGAGCCTTAGGTATTCACCAGGGTAGGGCAATCCCCATTGTTGCATTGTGGCACTGTGTGTGGCAGAGGTGTCAGGGAGGAAACAATGTCGCTTGCTTGTTTCTCATCCAGCTTTCAGTCCCTTCCCCTGCTACCCAGGAGCAAATTGGCCCATTCTGGTGCTGATTCCTGGGTGGCTGGGTTTTTGTATATTGTAGGACCTTGTCTGTGGGTCTCTCCAATGAACTCTCCTATGAAGCTGGGAGCTTCTCCCACCACCTCAACCCCACAGATATTTATAGCCATAGCTTTTGAGGCTTTCTTTTCTGATGCTGGAACACTGGGTTGTGCAGCCTGTCTTGCTCCCAAGTTGTTCCTCTCGGTTTATCTGCACAAATGTGAGACCTCCAGTTGCCACCTCACCCATTTGGTCCTCTGTCTGCCACCTTGCTGTGCATTCACTCTGCCTTGGCTGCATGTCTCTATCCCTCCTACCAGTCTGAAAGAATGTTTCTTCTTTAACTCCATGGTGGTCAGACTTCCATACAGTTCTATTTTTTTGGCAGTTTTTTTTTTGTTTTGTTTTTAAGTTTGTTGTTGACCTTCTTTTGGTTGTGTGAAGAGGCAAAGTGTATCTATCTACGCCTCTGTCTTGGCCCAAAGTTCTAATTTGCTTTCTTTATACCTCTTCTCTCATGGGTTACCGAAACAATCCCACATACACATTAATAGATCAACTGAGCTCCTTTCTTTGGGGTGTGTGGCACACCCAGAGACTGGATCAAAAAGAAAGAACTCCTCAAGGACATAAATTGTGTCATGTGCTCTATGCCCTAGAATTGTGATTGAGCCACAGCACATCCCAATCACTTAGTAGAGATTTCTTGAAGGGACTGTGAGTGAGGTCTTTACATATTTCAAGACCAAGAAGTATGGTTCATCACTCAGGGTCCTTCTATCCTAAATACAACCCAACCTAAGATTATTTCAGTTGGTTTATTTTTCTTTTGAATGAGTATCCCAGGGTGAGATCCACAAAGTAATTGACCTAAAGGAGCCTCCTCAAAAGGAGCCTTTCAGAGTTAAGTAATTTTAGGAACATGAAAAAAATCAGAGCAGCATCTTTGTGTTGAACCCTACTTGTTGAGGTCCCTCAGCTGCCACAAGAGGGCCCAGCAGAGACACAGAGAGAAGAGTCCCAGTTGCTTAGAGCCACCAAGGAGTAGTTGAGAGCAAACAGACCAGACAGAGTCAGCACTGTGAGAAGCAAGGAGATATGGGCAGCATCCCAGATGTCAGGGGTTCTGAGAGATTAAAAAAGATGGTATGCTAAACTTTATAAAATGACAAGCTGTAAAAGGGAATTTGTTCATTCCTACTTTGAATCATTCCATAAGAATTTTTTTTAGAATTAATTAATTAATTAATTAATTTATTTATTTATATGAGGAGAGTGGGAGAAAGAGACAGAAATATCAATATGTAAGAGAAACTTTAATTTGTTGCTTCTTGCACACCCCCAACTGGGTACCTGGCCTGCAACCCAGGCATGTGCCCTGACCAGGAATCAAACTGGTAACCTTTCAGTTTGTAGAATGATGCCCAGCCCACTGAGCCACAGCAATTAGGGCAAGAATTTGTTTGATTACTAGCTTATCTAGGGATTTTGGCCAAGGTTAGTTACTAAAGAGTGACCCAAACAGACATAATTCCAGCTACTGAGATGGAAGAGACTGGTGGGACTGTGAGTATCCATGGCAAACTGAAACCCAGGTAGGCAAGCCAAGACTGATGAGAGCCATCAGGCTGAGCAGCCCTTTGGTAGCCCAAGGATGGAGTATCATGGATGGAGCAGAAGCTAGTGGGGAATTAGGTTGTTCTGAGTTTTTTATGCTAGTCCTCAAAACAGAAACATGTCAGAGTAAATGGTGAAGAGGGAGAGCCAGGAACATTGGGTGTACTTCAACTATCAATAATTAGGAGAAACTTCAGAGTAATCTTGCCTTTGGTTATTATTTCAAATGAGTGATTCTGGGAAAGTTATGGAGTATACTGATTACTTCCTCTCAGGGTCCACTACAATAAATAAGGCTGCTTCCTTCCAAATGTTTTGAATCAAATTCCACAGGGGAAAAAAAATTTCTGTGCCTTTGCAGCTGAGCAGAGGGAGCATGACTTACACATGGGTGGGAACCCTTGATAGGATTCTTGGCATCTCGTAAAGATATTCCTCGTGTGGCAAGGCCATGAGGCAAAGGTTGCACAGAGGATGCCCAATGCCCAAGAGAGACTGGCAGGTTTGCTTTGTTTCATCTACACAGTGTTATAAAAAGTTGAATTAATTGCTGACATTTAAATATAGGGAGATTTAGCATAAAATACAGGCTTCCAGCTTTTCTAAAAAAAAAAATGGAGAGATGGGCAAATCAGCAGAGTCTAAGGAGCTCTTTTCCTCTCCATATGGGGCAGGTGCTATATTTCCACAAAAGGTAGAGTCATTCACTATGGCATCTGTCTGGTCCTCACAGAGGTCTGAGTTGGTCACCTCTGCTATGCAGCATTGTTGACATTGATACTATTTTAAATCATGTTTTCAGGCAACATTATGAAGTCTAGGTTTCTTAAATCCCTAGAATCAATAATACAAATGAAGGGTCCAATACAGTTCCTTAAAATTCTTCCCTAAGAGATTCAGAATCCCTTTGGAGGTGTGTCTCATTCGCTTTTTCTTTTCTTTCTGTTTCAACACATAGAAGCTACTAATACGCAATGAAATGAGTATTATGAAATGACCAAAGGTCCATCTGAACTTCATAGCATCTTTATGACAGTTAAATGAATGAGTATTTGTGAAATGCTCAAAACAGGGCCTGGTGAATAGTAAGTACTATATCTGTATTTATTAGATTAAACAATTTAAATGCTGTCAATGTTTAATAAGGTTTCCAACTCATATTTACTGTTTACTATAGCTTTTTTCTCTAGTCTGGGTTCAAGCTACAAAATGGCTTATTACAAGGTCGTTGTGTTTGTTCATGGTCCTAGCAAGAAACGGACCTGTCACCTTTGCATATTTTATTTCCTGTATTTGTAAGTTGCACAAGGCTACACTCCTGAGCCCTCAGTGCCTTATAGAGATTTTTAGTAAAAGAGATCTATTAGTCTTCATTTGCTCTTAATCATGCCCTCTCCTTCTGCCCTACCAACCCCAGGCCCAAGGACATGAGGCCTGGACAGAAAGAATCCGAATTGTAGAAACTGGATGACATTCAGATTTGCATTTCTCCTCCCAATGTATAAGCTTCACACCACACTTTTCCCTTCTTATAGAAAAGGTTCTAGGGCTTTTCAGCTAGAACCTGTAGCCCAGCTCTCAGGGTATTTCAAAAAGCCTAGCTCCTCAGCACCCAGTGAGGAGCACAGTTTAGGATCCCAGGTTTGGTTCTCTTTTAAACTAAGAGTCATCTTCCAATGGCTTCTGTGCCCTAGTCATCTTCACAGTAAAAGCCACACATAGCCTTGATTTTCAGAGCATTCATTCTTTCCAAGGAAGTGGCTATCTCTACCTTAGAGGACCAGTGATCTAAGATAGAAAAGCTTTCAGCAAGGAAATTTAATATAATCTCTATTTTCTGTCAAACTTCCCCTTGCCACTCCCATTCCAAATCATAACTAATGACCAAATACAAACTTTTGTTAGTACTCATCAGTAGTTTTTTACAGCACCAATACTATTGTTAAAGGCCACACAAAATATTAATCACTCAAGTGGGAACACTACTTTCAGGTACTAAATACATTTTTTTTTTTTTTAGAATGAACACCTTTATTACATGAGCTAAGATAGAAGGGAAGAGGATTTATTCATCTTTCCAGGACTTGATTTTTCTTAGCTAGAACAACAGCTCCTTGCCCTTTAGCACATGGATGTCTGCATGGCCACATTGGCCTGGTCTTGGAGCCATGAATGTAAGAAGCTGGCCTGCTGGAACTGCTCCTCTAGAAGATGGCTGATTTTGGCATTCTTTTTCATCATATTGCTTCTGAATTTTCTTTCATTGTTTTTTGTTTAAAATCTATTCCTCCTCAAGGGTCAGTTTGGTCCCTGTCTTGCATCCCAGAGGCAGTACCACCCAGAGGGACTTGCACCACTGTTGGCACAGTGTGCTGTCAATGAGCATGATGCAGTCTTGGTGCAGACAAGTTTGTTGTTGGATGCATTGCAGATATTGGTAATCCTTGTTTTGCATGTACAATACTTGGAGCCCCAGGATAAGCTGCCCATGTCCAGCCTCAAGATAGTTTGTCTTGTTGCCTCGCAGCACACAAACTGCATATGCAGTGGGGGCTAATCTCAGTGTTGGCAGCAGGGCATCACTGATCCTATTTTCACTTCTTGTGGTGGGGTTTTCTTTTGCTCCTGTCTTGCAGCACTTGTGCCAGTTGTCCTGAGAGATGCCCATGGCTTGGTGCTGGCTGGGGACAGCCTTGGTAGAATTTCTAGATAAATTTGTTCATTGCCTTGCTTGAAATATTATATTTGATTATGACTTTAGATATCATCACAATGAAAGGATATATATGAGGTCTGTCCAGAAGGTATCCAGTCATGTAATGTGAAAAATAAAGACATTTAATGAAGAAGATACAAAAAAACATTGTACATAGGACAATGATGCCTCAATCCCCTTCAGAGTAGGCACCTTTGGACCTCATACAGTTCTTCCAATCCCCATCAGCTGCCCTATTGCATTTTCTTGAATCTCATCAACAGTCTGAAATCTCTTCCCTTTCAAAAGTGATTTTAGTTTTGGGAAAAGCCAGAAGTCACAGGGCGCCAAATCTGGGTTGTAGGGGGGCTGAGTCACCTGGGTGATTTGATGTTTTGTCAAAAACTCTGCATGAGATGGGATGCATGAGTGGGTGTGTTGATGTGATGAAGCTGCCAATCACCAGTTGCCCACAGCTACGGCCTTCTGAATCATCTGAATAGTTTCTGTGGAAGAATGTTCAAGCTTAACACAAAATTTGATGCAGATTTGTTGCTCTACTTACTCAGTCATTTTGAATGTGACAGCCACACAGTACACATGCCACCACTGACTAGTACAGTGAAGTTGTCATTGTTCATGCACACGCATTCCAGTCCACTTTCCTTGGCTGCCAGGTTACATTGATGTCACATGAACTGTTCTCATTATATTAACAATGGCTAGACTTTTACCCAAGAATAAAACATTATTACAGGAACAAGTATAAAGGACACATGGACAAAAACTAGGGGGGGTGGAAATGGGAGGGAGGTGGGGAGGGCTGGGCGGTGGGCTGGGTTGGGAGTAAAAGACAGAAAACTGTACAAGAACAACAATTAAAATAAAATTCAAAAAAGTTTTATATAAAACATTTATATATAAAACATTTATATATAAATTATTATTTATATATAAATGTTCTATATAAAAGGTTACATATATAATGCTTTTAAAGACATGATACCTGTAACTTTGTGCACATGTACGGGTGGTATTTGTGTCAATACCAATTGTTGGAAGCACAGCCATGATAAACTGAGTGCCCACTTGGTATTTCATTTAATTGGGTGTCCCCCTATGTGATGGATAACAATGTTTCTTTTTCATCCATGAAGAAACTATTCTTTACCAAACTGAGTTACTTGCTCAAGGTCACACTATTGAAACCAGAAAAGTCAATGTTTGTGCTGCCTGTCACTACCAGAACCAATAAGTAGAGACAAGGATTGAATATTTATGGGTGCTTTATTCATATGGCCAGCATTCTGAGAAGACAATGGGTTATGTACCTTCAAAACCATCCTAACATCTCTTTTTAAGTAAACCTTTTTATAAGGAGAAAAAGTGGGGGTTAAGAGGTGTGGGGAAAGGTTAATTGGATAAAAGAATAGTAAGGGGTTTAGAAAAAATGTTAATTAGAGAAGAGTTGCAGTCTGGTGACAATTTTCCTAGCACTTTTTTATCTGTTGATTAATAATCCTTTATCTGCATCATGGACATTCCCTCTCTAGAATGCAATGGTTCAGATACTATCTTCATGGCTTGCAGAACACCTGGGGTACAAAGGTTGAATTGCTTGTTGACCTCCTGGAGTCATGTGGTCATTCATTCCAGTTCCTGTATTAGTCACTTATGACTATCAACTAAAGCTAAAATCTTTCACTCTTAAATTCCACTATCACTATCAGTCAATGGCAGAGTTCAGATCCAACCTCTGGTCTGTCAGGTCCTAAGTCCTGTTTTGCCACTAATGTATGGGTAAGTCTGTAGCTCTCAACTTTAAATAGATAAAGGCTCTGAGACACAAGACACTGTTTACAAAGCACACTCTATCTAAAACCCACAGATTTTATGGTCTGGGTCTCTGCCTTATCTTCAGACAATTTGGGAAAACTACTTTGTCAGATTCTGAGAAGGGTGTGCTAACAGCAATGCAGTACAGCATTTCATATCAGAAGGAGAAAATACTCATACTTGTTCTTTTAGGAATTGAGAAATGGATTTTTGTCGAATTTAACACAGATGGAAGCATTTTCCAAAAGGACTTTGAACCTGGGCCAGTGATGTTCTCCTTTAAAAAATTCAGTTCTCACAGACTGACTTTCAACCTCTTACTTGAGTTGTTTGTATGGAATCTCTGAGTGAGGTCAAGAACAGTTTCAGACTCTCTGGGACAGGATGCACCAAGAGTTCCAGCCATCCATGGAAAGGCAGCTGGGTGGATCCTGGCCAGGGAGGAAACAGCCACATTTGGGGCATTATGGAGATTGTCAAGGAAAGCTATTATGGTGGGAAAGGACATTGTGGCCTCCAAGATGTCCTGATGCTAGAACACACTGTTCTTTCCATTGATGACAAGCTTCTTGTTCTCAGCCTTGACTGTGCCTTTGAACTTGCTATGAATAGAATCACTCTGGAACATGTAGACCATGTAGTTGAGATCAATGAAGGGGTCATTGATGGCAACAATATCCACTTTGCCAGAGTAAAAAGCAGCCCTGGTGGCTAGGCACCCAATGTGGCCAAATCCATTGAGTCTGACCTTCACCATCATCATGTATCAGGGTGGAGGCTGACACTGCGCAGGAAGACATTGCTGTCTATTGAACAGGAGTCCTGCCAACATCAAATGGGGCAATGCTGGTGCTGAATATGTTGAGGAGTCTCCATGGTGTCTTCACTGCCATGGAGAAGGATGGGGCTCACTTGAAGGGAGAAACCAAAAGGGTCATCATCTCTGCCCCTTCTGTGGATGCCCCCATGTTTGTGATGAGTGTGAACCATGACAAGTATGACAACTCCATGAAGACTGTTAGCAACGCCTCATTCATCACAACTGCTTTAGTCCCCCTGGCCAAGGTCTTCTATGACAACTTTGGCACTATGGAGGGACTCATGACCACAGTCCATGCCATCACTGCCATCCAGAAGACTGTGGATTGCTTCTCTGGGAAGCTGTGGTGTGATGGCTGACAGCTCACCAGAACATCATCCCTGCTTCTGCAAGCTCTGCCAAGGCTGTGGGCAATGTCATCCCTGAGCTGAATGGGAGGCTCGCTAGGGTGGCCTTCCATGTCTCCACACCCAATATGTTTGGTGTGGATCCAATCTGCTACCTGCAGAAAGTTGCCAAATATGATAACATCAAGAAAGTAGTGAAGCAAGTGTCAGAGGGCCCCTTCAATGGCATCCTGGGTTATACTGAAGCCCATGTTGTCCTGTGACTCTGTCTTCAATGCTGGCACTGGCATTGCACTCAGTGACCACTATGTCAAGCTCATTTCCTAGAATGACAATGAATTTGGCTACAGCAACAGGGTGGTGGACCATATCACCCACATGGCCTCTGAGGAGTAAGAGCCCTTGACCACCAGACCCAGAAACAGGAAGAGAGACTCTCAGCTGCTGGGGAGTCCTTGCCCCAAATCGATCCCCCAGCACACTGAGAATCTCTGACCTCCAGTTTCCATCCTAGACCCCATGCTCCATCAATAAAGTCCACTGTACCTCCCCCCTCCCCACAAAAGACACGCTGTTCTAATACAAATATCAAGATGTTGCTGGATAGGAACTAGCCCAGAGAGGATTGCACCCTGTGATGGCTTCACCTCTGGACCATCTGTAGTGTGTGGGTTCTTGACTTGGTGCAGGAAAAATTTCACAACATGAGCCCAAGTGATTTTGAGAGTACACTAATTAAAACTGATGACAGTGAAACGAGGAAGGGCTTAGGATAAAAGCAGCAGAAGAGAGCCTAGGCAGGGCTGGATTTGCTGTAAGTAAATGTTATAGGAAAGAATGAGCCTAGGTGGGGTTGCTTTGGCTCACTGGAAAGTCAGAGAAAAGGAGGCCTTGGAGACAGGTCCAGGGGGTTGTTAGCCTGGGATGAGCAGTTGCTGCTCATTGCTCCCTTGGTTGCAAGTCTCATAGGGACCCTTAGAGTTTAGGAGATGCTCACCTGAGAGGGAAGAAAGATGTGGGCTTGCTCCTGAGAGGAAGAGTGCACCCTGGGTCTTTTGTCTTGAGGGTTTTAGATACTGGGAGTTTATGAGAGGCCTTAGGGGAAGATCTCAATAGAATATTCATCCGCTTTATATTGATGAGCCAAAGTGAGATTTATTCCTTTAACTTTATCTGTCCTTGTGTGTGGTTGGTACAAATGACACTAACTGGATTTCTACTATCTATCTCCCTGAGTAGGGTGATTTAAGCTATTTACCCTGGTTGGGGAGGAAAAGTATAAACCATTTACTCTTAAGTGTCCTTGTTTAGGGAAGACAGGAATTTGTGATTTACGGGATGGCTATAACCTGCTTGGTCATTTAACTTTCTGTCTCAGTTTCTGTATTTTACTCATCCTGGTTTATTGGCTTGTCTCAAGGACACTGCTCAGAAATCCTTAAGAATACATTTCTGAACTAAAATGCCCAGGGCTTCTTAGCTATTTCAGTCTGTGGCATCTCTGGGCCATTTGGACTTTGTTTCTTCATGTATATTTTTACATAGTGAATAACAAACTAAATAATACCCTTGATATTAGTGATGTATACTTTCAATGACAAATACAACAGTGTTGATCATATTGTTTCTTCTAGTAATTGAAAATAAAAAGTCCAAACATTAAGTGAATTCTGAAAAGCAGTTTTGGAGGCAGACTCAATCTCAGATGCTCTAAATATATAAATTTCTTCAGGTTTCACTGGATTACTCAGCATGTTTATCACATTATCTCCTTTAAATCAATATACTGTAATTCTAATTCAGCCCACTCCTATAGGGCTGGCAGAAAATTTAAATTCATAATTATCGGGATGTCCCACAGGATTGAGCAGGGGCCTCCCACTGTAAGAGGGTGCAGCCGGGGGTGGGGGGGGCAAAAGAAGGATTTGTGATGGGGTCCAGAACTCAGGGTGCCCAGGAAATATTAAAAATATAGGATGTCCTCACCCCCACAAGTCTGAGCTGGGGATGGGATACATGGAGCAGGGCCATTGAGTTCTTTTGCATAGCAACAGTTTTGCAGATAACCTCTAGAACAGTCATTTAACATATCTGTGACCTTTAACTGGTTTCATAGATATGTTAAATAACTGTGGCCAAGCTTTGAGCCAGGGAAAAGGGGGTGACTTCCACCCAAGATGTAACTGGAAGGCAACTCCCCTTGGTTACAGAGCTTGCATGAGAGCTTGGAGATGATTGGCTCTGTGCCACGGGGCCATGCCTGCCCAGACTTACTATGGCAGCTCAGAAAAGCTGAAAAATACGGGAGTGCTGGCAGGTGTAGCCGATTGTGGGAGGAGTCGGAAATGGGGCTGCGGAGGAAGATTACCATGCAGCATTAGCAGAGAATTACCCTGCAGCATTAGCAGAGAACTGCCACATGGCTTTGTCAGGGGAGAGTCACGTGGCTTTGGGGCTCCATTTGCCAGAGCTTAGGAAGCTGGAAAGCAAGATGTAGCAGTGATGCAGAGCTCTCTCTCAGCAGTTCGGAAGAATGTAGGAGAGATGCTACAGGAAGGAAAGGGGTGAAAGGACTCATGATGGGCCATGAGAAGGTGCCATGTGGTTTTGGAATAAGAACTGGAGATCCCGGCAACACAGTGATGGTGCTGGGAACCGAGGGAGGCCTACCAGCCAAGCATGGATTACTGGGAAGAACCGGGGGGCTGCCTGAGCCACGGACTTCTATTTCTTTTCCTGAGATACAGTACCCGGGACTGGGCAAAGGGGGGAAGGAAGGACTGTGTGTGTTTGTGGGTGTTTTAAGGGATTTTGATGAAGACATTAAGTCATTGCTCTTAAGTCTTTATAACTTGAATAAATAATTCCTTTTCACCAACCTTCAACATGGAGAGATATAATTCTCTGGCAATGGTCAAGGCAAACCTAGTACAGGGGGACCCCAGGAGAAGGGGGGGTCAGTTTGGTAACATTGTGGGACCCCCTTCCCTTGTGGCTAATCAGGGAAAATCATGGGAGACCACATGCACAGTAGCTTTAAAGTAGCACAACTACTTGTACACGCACAGTAAAAGCCCACCAAAACTAGCCAGGAAGGATCCGCCCTATAAGAATAGAGTCCCTCTAGCCTGTGACGTCAATCTCTGCTTGGAGTTGGCCTGCTCCCATGTTCTCTGCTATAAACTGTGGTGTTCGGTTCAATTCTTTGTCCCGGTCACCAAGAACCTGGTTACCTGTGCCCACCTGTGACAATGTAGAGGAAAAGTCAACTAGGACAAAGTGACCCAGAAGAGGGACCAGGAACTGGGAAAGAGTTTTGTTTAGGTTACTTAGAAACTGCAAACAGTCGGGTTTCAGTTAGGTAGTCATAATTTCTGCTTTGGCTTCTGTACACCCAGCTTCCAATAAGGACACCTCAAGGCTAGAGTTATTTTTGCATCAGCTTCTGTACCTCCTGCTTTTGCCACATAGGATATGGCATCCAGAGAGCAATAAAAGCCCTGCCCAGCCAAGGTTCGGGGCCCAGAATTTGGAGACTGCCTCCTCTGGGTCCACGCGTGTAATAAAGCCTCACTCCGTCACCCCAATCGCGCCAGTCATTATTTTCCGAATTATTTTCCGTAACAACACCACCACCCTCCACAAACTGACATGCTTGGGCCTCTGTCGTGGTCCTCACTGGTGCCTCTGTTGTGCCCTGTGATGGTTTCACCACGCACCCACTTGGCTGAGCTGTCCTGCATCTATCTCCCAGAATTACCTCTCTATGTGTTTCCTGTCAGCATGAGCTATGAGGGAGATTCTCTCCTGACAGATGGAGTGTGGAAGGCAGGCAGCAGCCCTTTTGCAATGCACACATGTTGTTTGTGATCCCTTCATCATGTTGGCAGGAAGCAGCAACTTGGCCTGCAGTTGCTCTTGCTTCCTCCTACATCTTCTGGGTCTCTGAATCCTGGGTTGGATGCGTGTATGTTTAGGTCCCTGATGAAGGACCCTGGCCTCTGTAGGACACTAGTCACCAAGGTCACAGCCAACAAAAAGCCATGTGGCCATCCTGGCACTTGTGGGGTTCCAGCCCACTCATGACCTTCCTTTCTGACTTCTAGCCTGCAGATGTGGAGATGACTTTGCAGAGATTGCTTAGTGAACCTAACGAATGTTTAAGGCAATTCCCCTTCTTAAGTCTGAATTAATCTATTTCTTACTGGCTCTGCTTCTCTGAATTATCCTTATACACTTCCAAGCTGCTCTCTGGGGGCACAAGCCTTTGTCAAGGCTGGAATCCCAGGGTCTAGGATGGGGCCTGCCTATGAATACACCTGCAGCCTCTCCTCACTGAGTCTCTGTCATTTTCTCAGTTTAGCCTGTTTCTCTGCCATGGTAAAACCTGAAACTTCTGTCCCTCTTCTAGTCTGGGAGAAATCCCACTGTGTTACTCTGTTCCATGGTCTTCACCCTTTTATAATCTACTGACATTTCGTCAGTGGGTTGAGGCTTTCACAGAAGACAGCAAGAAGGTTTGGCTTCAAGCCATTTCTGCTTTCAACCCCAGTAGAAACTTACAGTGAGGCAAGCCAGGATAACCCCTTACCATCTTGGATTTGGAGAGGTGCATGTGGGAGAAAAATTAAAAGGAAACAAGCACAAACACTTTGCTGTCCTGCCATAGGAGGACACAGCTGAAGATAGGGACAGAGATATGGACCTCTTTGCCAGTAGTTCCAAAAGCCCTCAGTTGTTTCCAAATTCTATGCTTGACAAATTATAGACTTCCTAGGTGGGGCCAGGGAATTGATTTTTAATTAAAACTCTTCCCAGTGGTTCTAGTGCACAGCTGAATTAAGAATAGCTATTTTATAGCATCTTTTCTACATTAAATGTCAGTTGTCTGAGTGGAGCATTTGATGCTAGTGGATAGCAAACAGCAAGGATTCTCTACAAGGACTTGGTGTGTTGGCTATTCCATATTGCTAGGTATTTGTTCTGGGAGCCAGAAGAGGCAGAGATGGGAGTAACATTCCATTATTCAAGTTAGGAAACTTTCTTATCCAGTATTCTTATGCAATTGGGAGACAACCCTATCTGTGGGAGAACATGAGCAATGAGGATTATAATCCAATAAAAACATGTGTTGGGAATCAGGGATGGACAGTCACTATGGCTGCAGCTCATGGACTGGGGGATGTGCTGGCCAGAGAGGGATGCAGCCTCCTCATTTGTCTGGTTGTCTGCAGATGGGCTGGCCTCATGGCAGTGGGTAAGGCTGCCCTGAACTAACCTGGCAGGTTTTTAGGTGCTAGAGGAGCTTCAGTTCATTGAGGAAATAAACACAGACAGAGCATGATGGTGACTGAGATTGTCCAGTAAGAAAGCAAATTCTGCCTGGAGCAGTGCTGTGTGGGTCCCAGTGTGAGGATTCTGGGTACTGGGGGCCTTTTAGCCCTCGGCACAAGAAACCTTCACTGGCAGGCAGCAGGGTCAGGAACTTGGGGAGTTGCTGTTGGAGGCTGCCAAGAGGAGGCTGTAGGACCTTGAAGACAGTGTAATTGATGAAGATGAAAAAATTGAAGCCAAGAGAAATATTAATACCCCAGTCTTGTCCAAAAACAGATTGAGGAAGAAATTCCATGAAGTTCTTACAAAGGAAATGATTTAGTCTGTGAACTGTTCTACCATGGGGGTTGTATCCTGGGAACTTCTCCCCAAACTTTTTATCAGCCAAAACTGTGACCTACGTGCCAAGAACTCCACAGGATAGAGCCCAGTGGACATGCAGCTGAGCAGAGAGGGTGCCTTTGCAAAGGTTTTGAGAGAACTGCTCACATAGGTGGGAAGGAACTCAAGAAACTAGTTTCCAAACTAATGGTGTCAGCTTTCAGCAGACTCCTGTGGCCAGGAGAATACTAGCACAAGAGCTTCATGAAGTGGGTGTAGTTACAGCTTGTCTTGCCTCCAAAGAAAAGCCATTTTCTGGGGGGTTCTTAAATGAATGTTAGATTCTAGCCTTGGTATTGGCAAGTGTGGAAGCTGTAGGTAAGGATGACTAAAGTCACTTGACTCACTGTCTAAACCACTGAGGCTCACTGAGAGCATTCTCTTTAAGATGAAAGAGATACCAGGAGAAAAAAGTCTGCTTCTGCTTTAATGGGATCCTGGCAGCTAAGACACAACTCAGTCCATAGTTAGGGCCTCTATTTATAGTGGTGACTATTTATGTAATTGGTGAGTACAAATCAAGAGCTTAAAAGAAGTGCAACAGGCCCTGGAGCTAGTATATTGTCAATTAAACAGTTCTGTTGATTAAATAGCCAGTAGCATCATGACTTACCTCTTTGCCTCTGAAAACATGGTGGAATATGAAGAAATAGCTTTTTCCCTCGAAGAATTATTTATTTTACACTAGTGTTGTCCTTGTTTTTTCCTGCATAATTGATGAGCCTGGCTATTCTGTGTGTTGGCATGTTAATGTTGAGCAATCAGTACAAAGATTGGGGGGTGAGTCAGGCACAGACTGGCTATGGAAGTGCAGCCCAGTTAATCCTGAAGAAGTGCTGAGTCAGCCAAATGCAGCATTAAAGACTTCTGTAGTTAACAGAAAGTTACGCCTCTATGGAGAGTTGAATTTTTGTTGAGGATTAATTTAGAAAATGAATAAATTCTTAACTGAGTATGTATTGGCAAGTGACATTGAGATTTACTGAGATAGTCAACTTGCCAGGTGCTTAAAATATTTTGCAGTAATCCTAACCTTGGTGGAGATTGGCTAGCTGACCCAGACTCTCAGGTGCCCTTCAGAGGATTAGAGAATTGAAGTTTTTGCTTTCTCAGGAAGAGCTCTTGTATGTGGAAAGAACTGTCATGAAAAGTAAAATGACAATTTTTTTACTGCTACAACTTTGAAAAGCTGGCCCTTGAATCACATGACAAAAGACCATTTCAATTTTTTTTGTTCTATATTTCATTCAGAATCAAATATTTGTGTAGAAAAAATGGCTTATGCCAAGTAGAGATGAATTTTTAGAAAGCATCTCTCAGGACTTTTTAAAAAAAAATTATTTTAATTGTTGTTCTTGTATAGTTTTCTGTCTTTTACTCCCATTCCAGCCCACTGCTCCAGCCCACCCCACCTCCCTTCCATTTCCACCCCCCTAGTTTTTGTCCATGTGTCCTTTATACTTGTTCCTGTAAACCCTTCCCCTTTCCCCCTGAAATTCCCTCCCCTCTCCCTTCTGGTGACTGTCAGTCTGTTCTCAATTTCAGTGTCTTTGGTTATATTTTGCTTGTTAATTTGTTTTGTTGATTAGATTTCTGTTAAAGGTGAGATCATATGGTATTTGTCTTTCACTTCCTGGCTTATTTCACTTAGCATAATGTTCTCCAGTTCCATCCATGCTGTTGTGAAAGGTAGGAGCTCCTTCTTTCTTTCTGCTGCATAGAATTCCATTGTGTAAATGTACCATAGTTTTTGATCCATTCATTTACTGATGGGCACCTGGGTTGCTTCCAACACTTGGCTATTGTAAACTGTACTACTATGAACATAGGGGTGCATAGGTTCTTTTGGACTGGTGTTTCAAGGTTCTTAGGATATAATCCTAGCAGTGGGATTGCTGGGTCAAAAGGTAGATCCATTTTTAAATTTCTTAGAAAATTCCATACTGCTTTCCATAGTGATTGTACCAGTCTGCGATCCCACCAACAGTGCACTAGGGTCCCCTTTTCTCCACAACCTCTCCAACACTTGTTGTTTGTTGCTTTGTTTATGATGGCCATTGTGACTGGTGTGAAGTGGTATCTCATTGTGGTTTTAATTTGAATCTCTCTGATAGGTAGCGAAATTGAGCATCTTTTCATGTGTCTCTGGATCCTCTGTATGTCCTCTTTGGAGAAGTGTCTGTTCAAGTCCTTTGCCTATTCTTTAATTGGGTTGCTTGTCTTCTTAAAGTGGAGTCGTGTAAGTTCTTTATATATTTTGGAGATTAAACCCTTGTCTGAGGTATCATTGGCAAATAGGTTTTCCCATATGGTTGGTTCTCTTTTTATTTTGATAGTGTTTTCTTTAGCTGTGCAGAAGCTTTTTATTTTGATGAGATCCCATTTGTTTATTCTTTCCTTTATGTCCATTGCTTTAGGGGACATATCAGTAAAAATGTTGCTGTGTGAAATATCTGAGATTTTCCTGCCTATGTTCTCCTCTAGGACTTTAATGGTGTCATGGTTTATATTTAAATCTTTTATCTACCTTGAATTTATTTTTGTGTATGGTGTAAGTTGATGCTCGAGTTTCATTTTTTTGTATGTAGCTGTCCAGTTCTCCCAACACCACTTGTTGAAGAGGCTATTTTTACTTCATTTTATGTTGCTGCACCCTTTGTCAAACATTAATTGACCATAGAGACTTGGGTTTATCTCTGGGCTCTCTGTTCTGTTCCACTGGTCCATGTGCCTATTTTTATGCCAGTACCAGGCTGTTTTGATTATAGTGGCCTTGTAATAGAGTTTGGTGTCAGGTATTGTGATCCCTCCTACTTTGCTCTTCTTTCTCAAAATTGCAGCAGTTATTCAGGGTCATTTATGGTTCCATATACATTTTTGAAGTGTTTGTTCTATGTCTATGAAATATGCTATTATGGCATTTAACAACACCCTAGATGAAATGGACTTAACCGATATATATAGAGTCATCCCAAAGTAACTAAATACACATTCTTTTCAAATGCACATGAAACATTTTCAATGATAGACCACATGATAGGACACAAAACAAGCCTCAACAAATTCAAGAAATTTGAAATCATACCAAGTATTTTCTCTGACTACAAGGGACTGAAACTAGAAACCAATCCCAAGGGGAAAAACCCAAAACACCCAAAATCATGGAGATTGAATAGAATGCTATTAAACAATGAGTGGGTCAGGAATGAAATTAGGGAAGAAATCAAAAAGTTTCTGGAAACAAATGAAAATGAACTCACAACGACCCAAAACTTAAGGGACACAGCAAAGGCAGTCCTCAGAGGGAAGTTCATAGCAATGCAGGCCTACCTAAAAAAGATAGATACATTTCAAACAAAAACCCTAACCCTACGCCTACAAGAACTTGAGGAACAACAACAAAGACAGCCCAGAGCAAGTAGAGGGAAGGAAATAACTAAGATCAGAGCACAATTAAATGACATAGAGACTAAAAGCATAATTCTAGGGATCAATGTATCCAAGAGCTGGTTCTTTGAAAAGAAAAACAAAATTGAGAAGCCTTTCAGCAGGCTCATCAAGAAACAAAGAGAGAGGACCCAAATAAACACAATCAGAAATGAAAGAGGAGAGATTACAACTAACATCTCAGGCCTTTTTGAAACCTGTACTGAGCTCTCTTCTCTGTGGCTGATGGTATAGATCAGACACAGCTTATTAATTCTACTGATTTTGGGCCCTGTTCTCAGTTTTTGAGAACACTTTGAATGTTTGCTATTCGAGGGCAGTATTTAATATTTATACAGTAAAACTATTTGAACTTCCCAAACCAGTATTGAAACCAGTTGTAAACCGGCTAATAGTTTCTTTTTATTTTTTTTTTAATTGTTAAAATTGCTGTTCAAGTACAGTTGTCTCCATTTCCCCCAACTACTCCCCCTACCTCAGTCATCCCCACTTCCCACCCTTTATCCTACCCCCCTTTGGTTTTGTCCATGCGTCCTTTATACATGTTCCTGAAAACCCTGTGCCCCCTTTCCCCCATCATCCCCTCCCACCTCCCTCTGGTTACTGTCAGTTCGGTCTTAATTTCAATGTCTCTGGTTGTTTTTTGCTTGCTTGTTTGTTTTGTTCACTAGGTTCCACTTATAGGTGAGATCATATGGTATTTGTCTTTCACCATATGGCTTATTTCACTTAGTATAATGCTCTCCGGTTCCATCTATGCTGTCGCAAAAGGTAGGAACTCCTTTCTTTCTGTTGCATAGTATTCCATCATGTAAATATACCATAGTTTTTTGATCTGTTCATTTACTGATCAGACTCAGAGATGAATGTAAACTGTATTTTTCTGAAGTGTGTTTGAAAAATTCCTGCCTCAAGATCATTGTTTAAAGGATTCAACTTTCAAAGTAGTCTCAGAGCTAAAATGCTTATTCTGGTACAAGACAAAATCATGGAGAACCTGTTCAGAGTCAGAAGGTGCAGTGGTATCTTTCTGAAACATGACTAAAATTGTATTTTATGCTAAACTATGATATTATACCCATAGAAGTTACATGAAGAGGAGAAAAGAGGGCTCTCCAATTGTTAGTAAAAATTATTGGGGAGAATTAAGATTTAAGATCCAAACAGAACTTATTTCAGGAGACTTTACCTAATATGATACTTATTTTATGCCAAAAAAAATACTAATGTCCCTTTTTGAACTCTATCTTCTTTAATTTTTTTTTACAAAGATTGCTTCCTTCTTTCCTGTGATCTTTTATTACTTGTTTCATTTAGTATGACTTCTACAGCATGGATTAGATGTTGGCTCACTATGTTAATAGTAGAAGAGAAGAAAAATAATCTAAACCAGGTTAACTTCAATAAATGAATGTAAATTTTCTTTAAGTTATAGAGTAAAATTTGGTTTGATTTCTTTATTGTTGTTTTTAACATGAAGAAAGTGAGTCCAGTTCTCATAAATATTAAAGAAAAAGCTGCTATTTGTTGAAATGATATAGATGTAAACTTTACAAAAATAACAAGGGTGGCATCAGAAACATAAGAATATTTACAAAGAAGGTATATTTGTTAGTTAGCATCTAAAATATATTTTTTCTTTTGTTTGGTTTTTAAATAATGACAAGAATTGTGCAGTACTGGGGAAGTTCTGGAAGAGAGTGTCAATTTTACTTTAAAATGAGAATATAGTGTTTCTGTATGTTATATTTTTTCAATGAAAAATGTTAAGCAATTATTTGGGGAAAAATCTAGTTTCAGTTCCCCTCATCTTTACCAGTGATTCCAGGTACACATGAGGGATACTTGGGACCATAGTCCAAGTTTAAAGTCAATGCCAGAGTAGTCTGGATTCAGGACAGAGCTGTGGACCAAATTCAGATGCCAGTCAGAGAGACTGCCTCAAACAGTACCTGAGCTAATCCTCCTTCTCACAGCGACTGAGGATTTTTTATTTTTTGAATATTATGGTTGAGTATTGAGTATTATAGATTTATATATTCAATATATTTTAATCAATTCCAGTCATTCTGGTGATCAAAATGTCCTAGATTTGACCAACGGGTGCCCCTTAAATTGCTGTGTTTTCTTTTGACATGACCTGGAAGTATCTGGGTACTTCTATGCTTTCTGTAACAAGGATTACCTTCTTCATTTTCTACCCCACACCTGGAATCAGTCAAGTTTTGTTTAGTAGCATGATAGCAAGATGGTATTTTGAAACCACATCTTGACTCTGATGGGATGGGATACAAATAACATGGCATCACCAAGTTCATCAAAATGTTGAAGTTAAATATGGCCACACATTTAAAACTTACCTTTAGTACACTGGAAATGCAAGGAGTAGAGGAACAAGTTAAATGCCATAGTGATAAAGAAAGACATCTAGCTTGTTTTTTAAAAAAAAAAAAAAAGTCAGCATCATAAACAAGGTGAGGAGGACAATTGTAGATTTGAAGAGACATAACAAAAGTAATGTGGGATCATTACTTGAATCCTATTTTGAAGAAAAACTATAAAATAATTCTGGAAACTGTTAAGAAAATTATAATATTATTAGATGATATTAGTTAATTATTATTTTTTCATTATTATTTTGACATTATTGCAGATGTTCTATGTTTCTCCCTTTGCCCCCTTCTGCCCAGTCCCTGCTCCTCCTTTCCTCTGGCCACCAGCATAGTATTGTCTGTGTCCATGGCTTATGCATATATCTTCTTTGGCTAAATCCTTCACCTTCTTTTATCCAGTTCCCCCTCCACCCTCCCCTCTGACAGCTGTAAGTCTGTTCCATATATCCATGCCTCTGTTTCTATTTTGTTCATCAGTTTATTTTGTTTGTTATACTCCACATATAAGTGAGATCATATAGTATTTCTCTTTCTCTGACTGGTTTATTTCACTTAGCATAATAATCTCCAGGTCCATCCCTGCTGTTGTAAAAGATATGTGTGACAATGGTATTGTGATTGTTTACCTAAGTATTTTTTGGCAATACAGGCTAAAGTGTTTACAGGTAAATATAACAATGTCTGTAGTTTATTTAAAATGTTTACAACACAAAAAATAAAACATTATATAAATACATGTAAACTAATATAGATTATGTATATATGAAGCAGATGTAGCAAACTTTTAACAACTTTTTGAAGAATTGTTGAATCTAGGTGATGAGTATTTATTGTACTATTCCTTCTACTTTTCAAAATAAGTTTAGAAGATTTCTGGTCAAGATGGAGGTGTAGGTAGACATGCTTTGCCTCCTTTGCAACCACAGAAAGAATTACAACTGGATCTCAAAACAAATAACACCCAGAACCATCAGAAAATCAAGCTGTATGGAAGTCCAACAACCAAGGATTTAAAGAAGCCACATGCATCCAGACAGGTAGGAGGGGTGGAGGGGTGGAAATGCAGAGACAGGCAGACAGGTGCAGAGACACAGTGTGGTACAGAGTGGTGGAGGCAGTGGTAGAATGAGCAGTCTCACACTTGTGTGTGATGGATAAGGTTTGGGAGGGATATCTTGAGAGCAAGTGATTCCAGCCCCAGTCCAGACCACATGGCACACGGTTTGAGTGCAGGGAAGATAAATCCCCATAACTTCTGGCTGTAAAAACCAGTGGAAGTTGGGGCAGTGGAAGAAACTGCTGGGTTTTCATAAAACTCCACTTAAAGGGCCTGCACAGACTGAGAACATATGCAAACCTGCCCAGTCTGGGATTCAGCACCAGGGCAACAGCTGGAAGGGTGCCAGTCACATACAGGGAGTGGGTGAAGTGACTGGAAACAGGGCAAGTGCCAGGCAAACCTCTAGAAGCCAGGCAGCAGCATTATTCCCTCTCTGAACCCTCCTGCCCACAGAGACACAAAGTGGTAAAGCATGTTACCCCACTGTGGCAATTACCTAAGGCTCTGCCCCACACAATTTACAAGTGACTTTTCTATAATAGGCAACACTACTAAGACAGGGAGTCAAAGCAGCTCTACCTAATACACAAAAACAAATGCAGGGAGGCTGCCAAATTGAAGAGACAAAGAAATATGGCCCAAATGAAAGAATGGAACAAAATCCCAGAAAAAGAACTAAACAAAACAGAGATAACCAACCTATCAGAGGCAGGTCAAAACACTGGTGATCAGGATGCTCAAAGAACTCATTGAGTACGGCAACAACATAAAGGAAGAAATGAAGTTTATACCAAGTGAAATAAAGAAAAGTCTACAGGGAACTAATAACAGAGGGGAGAAAGCCAGGATTCAAATCAATGATTTGGAACATAAGGAAGAAATAAGCATTCAGCCAAAATATCAAAAAGAAAAAAGAATTAAAAAAAAAATGAAGGTGAAGGAAGATGGCGGTGCGGTAGGAGGAAGCACATTCCACTTCCCCCTATGCACAGGAGAAAAACCTGGTTGATTTATGGCAGAACAGAGCAAACAGACATCAGAAACACAGCATGTTTGAAGACAGGAAATCGAAAATTGCAGCACACATTGAAAAACCACACGGTAAGGAGAGTACTCCAGCAGTGCAGAGACCAGGGCAGGGGCTGAGGTCTGGGGGCAGCACTCACCATAAGACTCTAGGGATGGAGCAGGATCAACCACTCCCTGTCCAGCCAAACAAGGTTTCAGCAGCACTGGGATAAACCTGGTTGCTTGAAATCTCACAGAGAGGAGTTAAGGTCTCATAGCCGTGGGAAGACTGCATATTGGAGCTCGCACGACTATTAGTGCCTGTGCGCCATCAGGGGACCTGCACTGTGGTCACTTGGTGGTCGCTTGGTGCCCACGTGCCATTGGGGACCTGCATGGCAACCAATTGGGGCCCGCATGACAGTCAGCACCCCTGTGTGGACAGCTGGGAGATCATAAGCGCCAGCGTGCTACTGCAGTAGGTGCACATCGCCTCAGAAGACACGCCTCAGGCCCTATGCGTAGAGGCCCTGGGCTAGCTCTGAGGACAGTAGCCCAAAGATAACTGAGTGCTGAACAGGAGAAAAGTGATACCATCACCCCTTGGCCATTGCAGCCAGCAAGACCAGAAAAACTGGCTTGTCAAGATTGATAACAGCAAGAGTTGGTGTGGGTTTTTTTTTTTTTTTGGTGTTGTTGTTGCTGTTGTTACTTTTAATTATTTTTTCATTTTTTTATCTTTTATGCCCCTCAACTCCTTTTGCTTCTTGTTACTTCTTTCTTGTTTTATTCCTTCTTCCTTGCTTTCCAATCTTATCTCTTCTTCCTTCCTCTTTTCTTCTTTCTCTTTCTGCTTTTCTTTCTTCCCCTTTCATTTTTTTCTTCTTTTCTGTTTTGTCCTCTTTCCTCTTTTAAAATACCCACGAGTGAGACAAAAACAAAACAAAACAAAACAAAAAAACCCCATAGAACTGTGAAAAAAACAAAAA
Organism: Anoura caudifer; assembly: GCA_004027475.1. Classification (NCBI taxonomy): domain Eukaryota; kingdom Metazoa; phylum Chordata; class Mammalia; order Chiroptera; family Phyllostomidae; genus Anoura; species Anoura caudifer. The sequence goes on along the minus strand of PVKU01005901.1, from coordinate 87,018 downwards.
ACAAAAAACAGAGTTGGTCCCAAAGAGGGGGCATTTCAACAGCTGAGACAGTGGAAGCTGTGAACACCAGGATACCTGAAGGAGACAGCACCACTGAGTCTCACAGGTATTCTACCACAGAAGTTCACACCATAAACCCAGGGAGCCAGAACAAATCAATTTAAGAAGCTGAGCCTAACAAGAAGAGCCTCACAAACAATGGAAAGACAAAGAAACAATCCCCAAACAAAAGAAAAGGAGGAATCCCCAGAAAGAATGCTACATGAAATGGAGGCACCTCAACTATCAGATTTTTGAGTTCAAAGCAATGCTTGTCAGGAAGCTCCATGAGCTCTCAATGAGCTACCAGAAACTATAGGGAAGCTACAATGAACTCACTGCAAACTATATCAACATGAAAAAGGAAATAGAAACTATCAACAAGGGCCAAGAAGAAATGAAGAATACAATTTCTGAACTGAAGAACACAGTAGAAGGAATCAAAAGCAGAATTGATGAAGCAGAAGATCGGATCAGCAAGTTGGAGGACCAAAAAAAAAAAAAATACCCAGAAAGAGCAAGAAAAGGAAAAGAGGCTCAGAAAGAATGAAGAGAGATTAAGAGAAATGCAAGACAATATGAAACATAATAATATCCATATAATAGGGATACCAGAAGGAGAAGAAGAAGAGCAAGGGATAGCAAACCTATTTGAAAAAGTAATGATGGAAAACTTCCCTAATT
>PVKU01005901.1:0-86195 GCA_004027475.1 Anoura caudifer | reverse complement strand
TGAGAGAAAAAGTCACACAAATCCAGGAAACACAGAGAGTCCCATTCAAGAAGAACCCAAAGAGGGCCACTTCAAGACACATCATAATTAAAATGGCAAAATTCCAAGACAAAGAGAGAATCTTAAAGGCAGCAAGGGAGAAAAAGGAAGTAACATACAAGGGAGTCCCGATTAGGTTAGCAGCTGAATTCTTAATGGAAACACTCCAAGCCAGAAGAGAATGGCAAGAAATATTCCAAGTAATGAGAATCAAAGGCCTGCAACCAAGACTACTTTACCCAGCAAGGCTTTCAATCAAAATAGAAGACCAAATAAGGAGCTTCCCAGACAAAAGAAGTCTAAAAGAATACATCTCTACCAAACCAGCTCTGCAAGAGATACTAAAGGTCCCTCTTTAAGGAAAGGAAGGAAAGGAGAAAGAGAGGGAGATGAACACAGGAACAAAAAAATGGCAATGAATAAGTACCTATCAATAATAACCTTAAATGTAAATGGATTAAATGCTCCAATCAAAAGACATAGAGTAGCTGAATGAATAAGAAAGCATGACCCACACATATGCTGCCTACAAGAGACTCACCTCAGGACAAAAGACCTAGAAAGACTGAAAGTGAAGGACTGGAAACAAAGTTTCCAAGAAAATGGACAGAAAAAAAAAAAAAAAAGCTGGGGTAGCAATATTCATATCAGACAAAATAGACTTCAAAAGAAGGACCATAAAGAGAAACCCAGAAGGTCACGCCATAATACTCAAGGGAAGAATCCACCAAGAAGACATAAACATTGTGAATATATATGCACCCAACATAGAAGCACCTAAATACACAAAGAAAATCTTAGAGGACTTCAAGAAAGATGTTGACAGCAACACAATTACAGTAGGGGATTTTAACACCCCACTGTCAAAATTGGACAGATCTTCTAAACAAAATATCAACAAAGATATTGTGGCATTTAACAACACTCTAGAGGAAATGGACTTAACTGATATATATATAGAGCCCTTCATCCCAAGAAACTAAATACACATTCTTTTCAAATGCACATGGAACATTCTCAAAGGTAGATCACATGATAGGACACAAAAGTAGCCTCAACAAATTCAAGAAAATTGAAATCATACCAAGCATTTTCTCTGACCCCAAGGGACTGAAACTAGAAACCAACCCCAAGGAGAAAAACCCAAAATCCTCAAAATCATGGAGATTGAATAGAATGCTATTAAACAATGAGTGGGTCAAAAATGAAATTACAGAGGAAATAAAAAAGTTTCTGGAAACAAATGAAAATGAACTCACAACAGCCCAAAACTTATTGGACACAGCAAAGGCAGTCCTCAGAGGAAAGTTCATAGCAATACAGGCCTACCTAAAAAAGATAGAAACATCTCAAACAAACAAGTTAACCCTACTCCTACAAGAACTCGAGGAACAACAACAAAGACAGCCCAGAGCAAGTAGAGGGAAGGAAATAACTAAGATCAGAGCAGAATTAAATGACATAGAGACTAAAAGCACAATTCTAAGGATCAATGAATCCAGGAGCTAGTTCTCTGAAAAGATAAACAAAATTGAGAAGCCTTTCAGCAGGCTCATCAAGAATAAAAGAGAGAGGACCCAAATCAACACAATCAGAAATGAAAGAGGAGAGATTACAACCGACACCACAGAAATACAAAGGATTGTAAGAAATTACTACAAACTATATGCCAAGAAATTTGAAAACCTAGGTGAAATGGACAAATTTCTAGAAAAATATAATCTCCCAATACTCAATGAAGAACAAGCAGGAAGCCTGAACAGACCAATAACAGCAGATGAAATTGAAGCAGTAATAAAAAAACTCCCAACACACAAAAGCCCTGGACCAGATGTTTTCACAGGAGAATTTTATAAAGCATTTAAGGAAGAGCTAACCCCTATCCTTCACAAACTTTTCAAAAAAGTCCAAAATGATGGAAGACTCCCAAACTCTTTTCATGAAGCCAGCATCATTCTAATCCCCAAAGCAGATAAAGACACAACAAAGAAAGAAAACTTCAGGCCCATATCGGTGATGAACATAGATGCTAAAATTCTCAACAAACCGCATCCAACAATACATTAAAAAGATCATACACCATGGCCAAGTGGGATTCATCCCAGGGATACAAGGATGGTTCAATACTCACAAATCAGTAAATGTAATACATCACATAAACAAAAGCAAAGACAAAAATCACATGGTTATATCAATAGATGCAGAAAAAGCATTTGATAAGGCACAGCACCCATTTATGATAAAAGCAGTCAACAAAGTGGGAATTGAGGGAGCATTCCTCAACAAAATAAAGACCATATATGAGAGACCTACAGCCAACATCATACTCAACTGGCAAAAAACTAAAATCTTTTCCATTAAGATAAGGAACAAGACAAGGTTGTCCACTTTCACCTCTTCTATTCGTATAGTATTGGAAGTCAGCCACAGGGATTAGACAAGAAAAGGAAATAAAAGGCATCCAAATTGGAAAGGAAGAAACAAAACTATCATTGTTTGCAGATGACATGATAGTATACATAGAAAATCCTATAGACTCAGCCAAAAAGCTGCTCAGCCTAATAAATGAATTTGGCCAAACAGCCAGATACAAAGTTAATATCTAGAAATCAAAGCCATTTTTGTATACCAACAATGAAAGAGCAGAAGCAGAAGTCCAGAAAAAAAAACTCATTTGATATAGCAAAAAGAAAAATGAAATACCTAGGAAGAAACCTAACCAAGGAAGTAAAAGACCTCTATGCAGAAAACTACACAACACTGAAGAAAGAAATCAAGGAAGACACAAACAAATGGAAACATATACCGTGTTCATGGATCAGAAGAATTAACATCATCAAAATGTCCATACTACCCAAAGCAATTTACAGATTCAATGCAATACCTATTAAAGTACCAATGGCATATTTCACAGATATAGAACAAACACTTCAAAAATTTATATGGAGTCATAAATGACCCCGAATAGCTGCTGCAATTTTGAGAAAGAAGAGCAAAGTAGGAGGGATCACAATACCTGACACCAAACTGTATTACAAGGCCACTGTAATCAAAACAGCCTGGTACTGGCATAAAAACAGGCACATGGACCAGTGGAACAGAACAGAGAGCCCAGAAATAAGCCCAAGTCTCTACAGTCAATTAATATTTGACAAAGGAGGCAGCAACATAAAATGGAGTAAAAGTAGCTTCTTCAACAAGTGGTGTTGGGAGAACTGGACAGCTATGTGCAAAAAAATGAAACTCGAACATCAACTTACACCAAACACAAAAATAAATTCAAGGTAGATAAAAGATTTAAATATAAACCATGACACCATTAAAGTCCTAGAGGAGAACATAGGCAAGAAAATCTCAGATATTTCATGCAGCAACATTTTTACTGAGATGTCTCCTAAAGCAATGGACATAAAGAAAAGAATAAACAAATGGGATCTCATCAAAATAAAAAGCTTCTGTACGGCTAAAGAAAACAGCATTAAAATAAAAAGAGAACTAACTTTATGGGAAAACTTATTTGCCAATGATACCTCAGACAAGGGTTTAATCTCCAAAATATATAAAAAACTCACACAACTCCACTCTAAGAAGACAAGCAACCCAATTAAAAAATGATCAAAGGACTTGAACAGACACTTTTCCAAGGAGGACAAAGAGAGGATCCAGAGACACATGAAAAGATGCTCAGTAACACTAGCTATCAGAGAGATGCAAATTAAAACCACAATGAGATACCACTTCACACCAGTCACAATGGCCATCATAAACAAAGCAACAAACAACAAGTGTTGGAGAGGTTGTGGAGAAAAGGGGACCCTAGTGCACTGTTGGTGGGATCGCAGACTGGTACAACCACTATGGAAAGCAGTATGGAATTTTCTAAGAAAACTAAAAATGGATCTACCTTTTGAGCTAGCATTTCCACTGCTGGGATTATATCCTAAGAACATTGAAACACCAACCCAAAAGAACATATGCACCCCAATGTTCATAGCAGCACAATTTACAATAGCCAAGTGTTGGAAACAACCTAGGTGCCCATCAGTAAATGAATGGATCAAAAACTGTGGTAGATTTACACAGTGGAATTCTATGCAGCAGAAAGAAAGAAGGAGCTCCTACCTTTTGGCACAGCATGGATGAAACTGGAGAGCATTATGCTAAGTGAAATAACCCAGGAAATGAAAGACAAACACCATATGATCTCACCTTTAACAGTAACCTTCAAGAAAACAAACAAACAAGCATAATATAACCAAAGACACTGAAATTCAGAACAGGCTGACAGTCACCAGAGGGGAGAGGGGAGGGAATTCCAGAGGAAAAGGGGAAGGGTTTAGAGCAACAAGTATAAAAGACACATGGACAAAACCTAGGGAGGGTTGGAAATGGGAGGGAGGTTTGGAGGACTGGATGGGTGGGCTGGGATGGGAGTAGAAGACAGAAAACTGTACAAGAACAACAATTAAAATAAAATTAAATTAAAAAATAAAGATAGTATAAGGGGCATCTGATATATCTTGAAACATACCAACATCTGAATCATAGGGATGTCAGAAGGATTAGTGGAAGAGAAATAAATTGAAAACATAGTTGAGAAAATACTGAAATAAAACTTCCCTAATTTGGTGAAGGAAATAGACATACAAGTGCAGAAAGCACAGAGAGTCCCAGACAAAGAGGAACACACCAAGACACATCATAATTAAAATGACAAAGTTTAAAAATACAGTGAGATTATTAAAAGCAGCAAGAGAAAAGCAGAGAGTTACCTACAAAGGAGTTCTCATAAGACTATCAACTGATTTCTCAAAAGAAACTTTGCCAGCAAGAAGGGACTGGCAAAAGTATTCAAAAGCAAGGACCTACAACCTAGATTATTCTATCCAGCAAAGCTATCATTTAGAATGGCAGGGCAGATAAGTACTTCCTAGAAAGGTAAAACTAAAGGAGTTCATCATTATTAAGCCATTATTATGTGAAATGTTAAAGGGACTTCTTTAAGAAAAAGAAGATCAAAACTATGAACATTAAAATGGCAACAAATTCACAACTATCAACAACTGAACCTAAAAACACAAAAACAAAAACAAGCTAAACAAACATTCAGAACAGAAACAGAATCATAGGTATGGAGATCATTTGGAGGGTTATCAGTTGGAAGGTGGAAGGGAGAGAATGGGGGAAAGGTACAGGGATTAAGAAACATAACTGGTAGGTACAAAATAGGGGGATGTTAAGAACAGTATAGGAAATGGAGAAGAACTTATATGCATGACCCATGGTCATGAACTAAGGGGGTATTGCTGGAGGGAAGGGGATACTTGGCAGAGGGGGAAAAGGGAGAAAAATTGGGACAACTATAATAGCATAATCAATAAAATATATTTTAAAATAATAAAAATAAAAAATTTATAGGTTCTTTTTATTATAAAGTAAGATTTAGAAAAAGGGCATGAGGAACTCCCTGACTTTAGGACACAGGAATCTTCTTGCTCTTGAGAGCTTTATGGCCATGTTTCTTCCTGCGCAAGCATGGTCCTACTGTCCTCTAAGTTTCCAGGAATCTGAGTCTTCCTCGTTCCTTCTTTCTCTGTCAGCTTTCCCATTCAACCAGCACCACCTTTTTCATTTATATCTTCTAAATAAGTCATGAATCTGTCCGTCTCTTTGGCTCCTATCCTGGAGCACCCTGGCAGCCATCTCCTCCACGGTCATCTTCCTCACATCCCCAGGGTGATCTTTCTGAAGTGCAGTTCTGGTTACACTGCTCCTTTAGGATGCCCCATTGCTTAGAGGATAAAGTCCAAACCCTCAGCATGATGTGAGATGCAGCATGACCTACATCACAGTACTCTTGCTACACACATAGGAATGACTCATGTCCTCTCTATGATGCCTTTTGACATCCTGAAATTCTCAAGTGCAGGAGTCCTCCTTCCCCAGGATGGTCCCTGCCCTACACTGCTACCTCGCTGAGCTGCCAGTCCCCTGTAATAGCACATGCACACTGCATTACTACATTTGCTCATACTTGTGAGAGGTCTAGAGGGTAGTGATTGGAGCCAAAGTGCCTGAATTTGAATCCCAGTTCTGCTCCCCTCACTCACTCTTTGTGTGAGCTAGAGAAAATGACTTAACCCTTTAGTGCCTGCAATTCTCATCTATAGTCAGGAAAACAAGAACAAAACCTTCCTCACAAAGTGCTGAGGCTGGAGTGAGTATAAATGTTTAGAAATTGTGCCTGGCACATTATAAGCACTCAATAAGTGTTAACCATGAATATTACCTGAGCTGTTTTTATATTTTCACTAGGTGCTGAGTTCCTTAAAATGAGGGCCAGTATTTATAGAAACTACCATGTTCCAAGGTGTTAAGTGCTTGTATTTCACTGAACCCTCACAAATGAGATAAGTGCCAACATTTCCACCCTCCCTACCCATGTTTCTCACTCCCCACACCCCTCCTGCCCTCTCTGCACTTCCTTCTTGTCCTTCCTTCCTTCCACACATATTTCAGTGCCAAGACTGGGTGAGCCTCCCTATCTTACAGATGAGGAGACTGAGATATAGAAGAGATAAATTGTCTGTCCATGTGCATGAAACCAGTTCAATGGAGTTCCCAGTGCCTAACTCTGAAGCTGATGTGTATAACACTGTACTGTACCTTCTTCTTAGTATCATAGCATTTAGTGTTCATTAAGTGTTTGTAAAATGAATGAATGAATGAACAAATGTGAGTAAATTAAGTTAAAATGAGGAAAAGAAGTACATATAGGTGGGGGTGTGATGAGCTCAGGTTTGGACATTGACACAATGTGTTCTGAACATCCAGGTAAGTAGCCTGTCCAGGAGATGTTTGGAAAGTACAGGCTCAATGTCAAGCCATGAGTGTGCAGAGCAAACAAAGGAGAATCTCGAGGACGTTTGCACCAGTTCCTTGAAAGTCAGTCTTGCATTTTGTTGAGAATTCACATTAAACTGAGTGACCTGGGCCAAAATCTGGATTTTCTTCCCTTGTGGTGAATAATCAGCACTTATTTGGGGTTCCCACCTTGTCCTCCATAGTTGCTCAAATATTACTCAATTTCCAGGATTATGTCCCAAGTTTCCTCATGATTTTAGTTCTTCTGAGCAGGGATTTCAGAAAATTAGGCGTTAGAAGTTCTCTTGTTACTTTTAGAGTTACAAGTTTTTTTTACTACTCTGTCTGGAATTTTCCAGTTTTAAATTCATTTTGGTGGTGCTTGGAGAAAGGCTAGTTTCTGTTCTGGTAGTAGGCAGAAGGCCAATTCACTCCATCAGAGGAGCCTTCCTTGACCATCCTATTTGGCTTAGTCCCCTAACACCCATCACTGCCATATTATCCTACGTTCAGCCATAATAGCATTCACTGTCTTAGAAATTATCTTGAGCCATTAAATAAACTGCATATTTCCAGTCCCAATCAGGATTTAAACTGTAGGAAGGCAGAGACTAGCATAACTCATTCACAGTGGGTTGAGGTGGCCTATAGATACTTGTTGAGTAAATGAAATGAAGATGCAAGTGGTGTGTGGAAAAAAAGACAAAAAAGAAAGGTGAAAGGAGGGAAGAGCCTGGATGTGCTTTTAGCATGCTGTACTTACTGCTGTCAAAGCACTTTTTTGCAGTGCATTGTTTCCTACTTTAATAGAAAATAGAATAATTGCCTGTCTTATCATTCTATTGTTTTCTATACTATTTTGAACTCACTGTTGGCCTGTGGGTTCTGAGAGTTTGGTAACCCTTGCTAATTTTTCTGTTTTGTTTATTCATTCATTCATTTCCTGCATTCACTCATGCAAAATCTACCAAGTGTGACTGTAGAGTAGACAATATTCTGGGAGCTGGAGGCCCTTATTTGGTTGGATGACAAAGGAAGAGAGACCATATATTCTAAGACTCTTTTGGCTAAGTAATTTGCTTCATGATAAGCCTGCAGCACCAGAGAAATATTCCCCTTCTTTTTCCCAGGAAGGTTTTGTTTAGAAGCTGTGGGCTGGCAGAGAGTGTGGGTTGACAGGATTAGAATTTTTTATTTGTTTAACCACTCTCAAAAACATTGCATATATCACACTGATCTTTTTTTAATGAGGCTTGTAGTTTATATTCCTTTGCATTATAAGTGGAGTAGTTCATGTGTTTTAAAATTGGATATAGACAAGTCTAAATTTAATTATGACAACATACTTTTCATTTTTCAGTGTGTTGGTATAAATATTTAATTTAAAAGTTATTTTTGTTTAAAGTATTTTTTTAGTTTAAAAAGATCTACCATGCTCAAGATATGTGAAATATTGAGGGAAAATTTTACTTCTCCTAAGAGAGCAACTGTTAATATAAAACAATATTCTCTTCTATGAACAAGACATAGAATGTATCAGGAGCTTACTTCAAAGGTGAAATTTATGTCTAGTATTTAAAATGTTATGCCTAAAGCATCTACCAAGAATAATCATGTAATTTATGAGGTTTTTTTGTTTGTTTTAATATATTTTATTGATTATGCTATTACAGTTGTCCCATTTCCCCCCACCCCCTTATTCCCTTCTGCCCTGCACACACTCTCCCACCCACACTCCCCCCCTTTAGTTCATGTCCATGGGTCATACATATAAGTTCTTCAACTTCTACATCTCCTACACTGTTCTCAACCTTCCCCTGTGCATTTTCTACCTACCACCCATGCTACTCATTCTCTGCACCTTTTCCTCCCCCCGCACCCTCTCCTCTGCTGATAACCCTCCATGTGATCTCCATTTCTGTGACTCTGTTCCTGTTCTAGCTGCTTGCTTAGTTTGTTTTTGTTTTTGTTTTAGGTGTGGTTGTTAATAACTGTGAGTTTGCTGTCACTTTACTGTATATTTTTTATCTTCTTTTTCTTAGATAAATCTCTTTAACATTTCATACAATATAGGCTTGGTGATGATGAACTTCTTTAACTTGACCGTATCTGAGAAGCATTTTATCTGCCCTTCCATTCTGAATGAAAGCTTTGCTGGATAGAGTAATCTTGGATGGAAGTCCTTGCCTTTCATGACTCTTTCCAGCCCCTTCTTGTCCACAAGGTCTCTTTTGAGAAATCAGCTGACAGTCTGATGGGCACTCCTTTCTAGGTAACTGTCTCCTTTTCTCTTGCTGCTTCTAAGATTCTTTCCTTATCTTTAATCTTGGGTAATGTAATTATGATGTACCTTGGTGTGTTCCTCCTTGGGTCCAACTTCTTTGGGACTCTCTGAGCTTCCTGGACTTCCTAGAAGTCTATTTCCTTTGACAGATTGGGGAAGTTCTCCTTCATGATTTGTTCAGATAAGTTTTCAGTTTCTCTTCTTCTTCTACTTCTGGCACCCCTATGATTCCAATGTTGGAATGTTTAAAGATGTCCTGGAGGTTCCCAAGCCTCTCCTCATTTTTTTGAATTCTTATTTTTTTCATTCTGTTCTGGTTGAATGTTTCTTTCTTCCTTCTGCTCCAAACCATTGGTCTGAATCCTGGTTTCCTTCCCATCACTGTTGGTTCCCTATGCATTTTCCTTTATTTCACTGAGCATAGCCTTCATTTTTCATCTAATTTGTGACCATATTCAACCAATTCTGTGAGCATCCTGATTACCAGTGTTTTGAACTGTGCATCTGATAGGTTGACTGTCTCTTTGTCGCTTAGTTGTATTATTTCTGGAGCTTTGATCTGTTGTTTCATTTGGGCCATTTTTGTTTTATCTCAGCATGCCTGTTACATAGTAAGGGGTGGAGCCTTAGGTGTTCACCAGGGCAGGGCAACACATGTTGTTGTGTTGTGATGCTGCATGTGGGGGAGGGGTCCAAGAGGGAACAATGATGTTTGCTCTGCTCTCTGATGGTTTTCAGTCACTTCCCTGGTACCCATAAGCAAATTGGGCCTGCTGGTGTTGATTCCTGAGTGGGTGGGTTTCTAGCACCCTGTGGGTCTCTCCAATGAACTCTCCTGTGAGGCTGGTAGTTTCTCCCACTATTGCCTTAACCCCCACCAGTGTTTTCAATCAGAGGTGTGAGGCTTTATTTTCCCACTCTGGAGCCCTAGGTTGTGAGGTTGATTTTGTCTCATTCCCCATTTGTTCCTCTTGGTTTATCTGCACGTGAATATAGGACCACCCAGTCCACAAGCCGCTGCCTTATGGGCCAGCTGCAGCCTTGCCCGCCCCACTCTACAGTCTGCCACCTCACTGGGTCTGCCAGCCCCTGCCTTGCCTGCACTGGTCCTCCAGCTGCTGCCTTGTGACAGTCCTCTCCCCCCCAGCTGCCCATCCCCACCCCTCCTACCCGTCTGGAGAAATGTTTCTTCTTTAACTCCTTGGTTGTCTGACTTCCATACAGTTCAATTTTCTGCCAGTTCTGTTGTTTTTGTTTTTTAATTGTTGTTGTCCTTCTTTTGGTTGTGTGAGGAGGCTCAGTGTGTCTACCTATGCTTCCATCTTGGTTGAAAGTCCCTAATTTATGAGGTTGTTTTTTAAAATTATCTTATACATCCACCATCTCTTTCATATGAACCTCTACAATTCCCACTCCCTCCATAGCTGTCTCCTCTCTCACAATCTCTCCTTCTTCTCCCCTCCCCTCCCTTGGAAAACCTTTCTTTGCCATTGCATTCTTTCACCTCTGCCCATCTCCCAAACCACCTCTTCTTCTCCTTCTCTACACCTCCCCTCTCGACCTCCACTATCACAACCAAGCACCCTCCCAATATCCCCACCTTGCATTTTTTGCTACGTAGGCATTTCCTCAGAATGTGTGTCACATCACTCAGCCATCCTACCTACCAGGCATGCTTCCCACTTACTCTTTGTTAACAGTGCATGAAATCTAGCTAGTGCCACTGCACGTCCTAGTGCTTGTCATGAAGGACACAAAGATGGGCCAGTGTAGCTGTTGTCTTTGTTGGCAAAGCTTAGGCTAGTAAATTCTCTCCAAGTCATGTGTTTTCACTTTTGCTCTAGCCCAAAAGTCTTGCTGCCATATCTAACTTTTTCATTAATATCTAAAAATGATGTTCATTTTCATAAAAAAAGAGAATCATTGATTTTTTCCACCTGTTTCACCTAGTTTGGATTTCAATTTTGCTATTATTTTTCCAAATAGCTGGAATACTTTGTTGCATTACAGTATTTTCATCAAATTGAGAATCTTTGCTTCTTATTTCACATTTGCAAGGGCTAAAGCTTTGTTGTTAAAAACAGAAGTTTATAACATCACCCCTTTACAGAATGGTCTTTACTATTTTCTGATATGATATCATAATGTGGACATCATGCCATGTCTTTTCAAAAACCACTTATCCCAAGCCCAGAGCTTTCTGTGTCACCTCCTCTGGCTGAAACTACCCTTCCTCTTAGCTCACACAACAGGTTTACTTGGGAGACTAACCAAATGTGTGCTTTACATTCAAGGGACAGTCCACCTCTGTTGCTCTGAAGAGTGTGCTCTTTGGACGAGATCGGGCGCGTTCAGGGTGGTATGGCCGTAGACGAGTGTGCTCTTTGGTAGTGGCTTTTTACATACCAGAACCTCTAGTGTGTCCAGCAAGACCTGTCTATCATGGGTGTAGCACCCAGCTCTGCCATCTTATAGTCCTTTAGAGTGGACATTTTTCCTGAAAAGAGGGTATGGTATGGGCAACTCAGGGAAGGGAGTTCTATTATCAAATAAGCATTTATTTGGACCACAACAAATATCCTCGCATTCCTCCCCCAGTGTACACAACTGGGATTCAACTTGAAGTTCCTGAGTATCTTTCCTGGGGACATGCCCATGCAGCTGTGAAAGGTAGATTTATTCCAATTCATCTGAGGCCCAAATCTGGGTCAAAAATCAGATAATTTCTAAGTAAGAAACTAATGACCATAAGATTTCCATAATGAAGATATGAAAAGGGCCCATCAAGCAATGCATATAAAGGTCTCACAAAGAAGGACAGTAAACAGGAAATGACTAGCAAAAATAACTTAGAATGTGTGCCTTTTCCAACTGGGAGAATGGAATTTTAATTTTGATTTTGTTTGATTTTGATTTCAATCTGGGTATCTTACAACCAATCCCTTCTTAATGTACAGGTCAATTTCTTTTTTAAATAGGGTCTATGCCATGACACCCCCAAGAGATAATGTGATACACCCCACTGTCCCCTCTTTCTCGCCTCTCCTTCCCCCCAAGCACACTCTCTTCCCATGTAGGCCTCTGGAGTAAAGCAATTTAGGGTATTGCAAAGATGTTTTTTTTTAAAATATTTTATTTCTTTATTTTTAGAGAGAGGAGAAGGGAAGGAGAAAGAGAAGGAGAGAAACATCAATGTGTGGTTGTCTCTCACATGGCCCCTACTGGGAACCTGGCCCGCAACCCGGGCATATGCCCTGACTGGGAATTGAACCATGACCCTTTGATTCACAGCCTGCGCTCAATCCACTGAGCTACACTAGCCAGGGCAGGTATTGCAAAGATCTTTTACACTAAAACCTCATCTTGTTATTGCACTGACTAAAACACTTTTCATAGCTCCTTGTTGCCCATGGAAGTCCAAGCTCCTTTTCCCAGCAGGCCCACCTGTCACCCACCATCTCCCCTGCTCACTGCTCTGACCCTGAGTCACATCACATGACCCAGACCTCAGCTTCACCTGATGGGCTACATTGACATTCTTGATTTTTAGGAATGCCACCCTGTTTCCTCTCCCCCTTCCACCTTACTCATTCTTCACTATTCAATTTAGATGTCCTTTCTTGTCTTGCAGTGATTGGTTACACACCTTCCCATTCCATTGCAGCCTTTATCACAGCAGCATTATGTTCATCCTCTTGTTTGTCTACATCACAAGTCCTAGGAGGCAAGGACTATATTTTAATTCAGTATGTCCCAGTGTCTGGCATGAAAGTATTTGCTGAATGGATAAAATGTATAGAAGAGAGGCATGCTGGGTTCAGTTCCTCTTGAAGGTCTCTTGAGAGAAAAAAGAAGGAGGCCATGAATAGGTGAGGTGATGGGACAAAGTGAGTAGGAATTTGGTTGATGAGCCCCTATCCCAGGTGACAAACTGTAACACAATCAGAAATATAAGATTCAGACTAGTCACCATGCTGAGATTAAAGAAAGACTTGGTGGACTGATGAATGTCCCTGAAACCCCTGGAGATGCCTCAAGTACTATACTGAGGGGTGAAGATCAGTAAAGATGTGGAGCTGAGCTCACAGCTTGCATCTTCAGTCCCTGCCTCTGAGTGTGGCTGGAGTGAACCAGCAAGGAGGCCCCTTTAAAACACACATCCTCTGAGGAGAATTGCACAGAGTTTCATTAACCCATTTTTTTACATTTGTGACTAAAAAACAAAGTTATTGGGCATACATGGGTGGCCCATGTAGTAAGATAAAAAAAGGGCCTGAAATTTATATACAGGTCTAGAAACCAAAGGTTTGCACTGAGTGCTATCCAACTCCCACAGAGACAAATGGCTATGGGAAATGTTTGAAAACAATTCAAAACATGGACATATCTTGTTGGGGGAGGCAACTCTAGGAAAGGACACTCTACAGCCTTGGCATAATTCTCAGGGTTAATAGAGTTTCTCTGTTGGCAATATTTCTTTAACACCTGTAGGAGAACTCACTTTAGAAGCAATATGGCTCCAGAAGCAAAGGCATCTGGGAAATGGTAGTTTTTTAAATTTTCTGTGGCTGTTTAACTCTCTACAGCATCAGGCTGGGCTAACTACCTAGAAAACCTGAATACCCAAAGATAAACACCATGCCCCTAGGAAGGAGGTTAATGAATGTATAGAGTATGATAACTGCCTGATGTTAAATGTTAGCTTAGGAATGCATTGGTCTTTCTGGTGGTCTCCTTGACTACCCACCATATGGTTTTACTATTGACCCCCATACAAAGGGATCCTATCCTGGGAGGGGTGTGGATTCTTCCAGGCTGGCCACCTCTGGGAGTAGCTGCTTGGCCCGTGTAGTGTACGTAAGCTTCTCCTATTAAAGCTCTTATAAATCCAAATAAGGCTACCCATCAGTTCTTCAGAATCGATCCTGAATTTAGATTTTTGGGCTTTCCTCCAACTCATGTGTTAGAGCCTTCTAGAGATTCCAGCATCATAGCTCATGAGAGGTCCTGAAAAGGTGAGAACCTCACAGAAAAGAGGGGTTTGGGGACTGTTGGATAGGCTCATATGACCCCCCCACGTAAATCTCGCCTTTCTCCAGTCACTATCAGGCTAATTAACTCACTCCTACTAAATGAGGAGAGTTGTAGGAGAAAAATAAAAAACACCCCATCTTGGTTGGTGGTTCAGTCAGGAAGTCTGCAGCAACCTGAGCTCAGCTACAATCATGCAACCACAGGAAAGAGCAGAAATGAAGGAGCGATATAACCCAGAGCCTTTCATTCCAAAGTCACCAGCTCACCAGGCTTTTGGGCAACTGACCAGGTGCCCATTCCCTCCTGAAACCCTGCATTCACTTCCTGGTTTCCTGTCCATCCCTCTAACTGCTCATCACCAAAGCTCATTACAGGCTCCTCTTCCATTCCTACTGTATGTCCATCCTCCCTGCATCCCTGCCCAGATGGCCTCTTCACTCTATGTTTGCCCACTGGGCTATCTCACACAGAGCATGACTTCAGCTTCCATCTATATATTGATGACTCCTCAGATCTGTGTGCTGAATTCCTGGCAAGCAGAACTATCCAACTGAATGTTCTACAGGCACTTCCCTTATTTCCTGTCACCCCAAGACCAAGACCGCTGTACCCTCAGCTCCAGCCTTTCTTGGTAAAACTAGTGAATGACACTTAATGTGCTGAATTTTCAAAGGAGCTGGCCACTGGTTGCCCTGAATCCTTACCTCTCTTTTGTCTTCTCCTTCATCAGATTCAAACAGCAACTTCTCTTGTTTTTACCTCCTAACAGTCAACTTCTTTGCTGGTTTCTGACCTCCAGTTTCACCTTCTCTGCTCTATCTGTACTGCTACCTTCATGAATTTTCTAACCTAAAATTTCATGTCACAAGTGGCTTTCTAGCTACCTTCAGCGCAGTTTCTGCTACCAACCCTCTTACATGAGGGTAGCATATGGACCCCCATAATGATAATGGCTTGCTGCTTTCCCACTTTGTTCTCAAAAACTTCGATACTACCTTTCTTGTTCTTCCTTTGGCATGTGTTGCAAATCCATATCAGACCACCATGAACTTGAATATGAAGAGAATGACCTTGTTTTTAAATACTGAATTCAACTTCCCTCTTGAGAACAGATAACTCATCTTCCCATTTTGCCATATTCAGTCTAATCCAGGGATTTTTTTTCAGTTATACTCAAATGTCATTTTCTCAATCATTGTCAAGTTCAAAGCTTATTATGGTGGAGTAAAAGTTTCCTGGGGGTTCTTTTCTCTTTAACTTGCCTTTCTTTTCAGAGGTAATATTAAGTGCCTGGGGCAAAAGGAACTAATGTGCTTTCTGGCACTGGAAAAGGAGTGTCTTGTCCCCAGTGGCATTGCTGTCTGTCCTTGCAGTATCTGCTGAGTGTGGCTCCGTGGCCTGAGCATCAGGCATGTGGTGCAGGATCCATCAAGTTATGGCTCCCCTGCCCTCAGATGATGACCAAAGTCCTTATTGTCCTCTTTTAAAACTCAGTCCCCTTCTAAGTCACTTTTCCTCTCATAGATCCAAAGCCTCCTTGAGGATCAGGGAACATTAGTTTGCTTTTTCCACATCTGATGGAAGCAGCAACCTTCTGAGGTTCCTCTGCTTGGTTGTTGCTGTGACTACTGTCCCTTCTCCTACTACAGTTAGGCAGTCTCACATCAAACATGGAGTAAGCCCTTAGAATAATCAACCCTCCACAAATTTTACTTATTTTCTGTAGGCTTACAGATCTGTCATTTGAAGAGATGTCTTCAGCAGTGACAACCCAAGCTCAATGGTTTGCACACTGTTTTGCATACGTTCAGGATGCATGTGTATTGAAGTGGTCACAAATCTCAGAACTATATCTTTCAATTTTATCTTTGAAGTTGCCAATCTGACAGGGTGATGGGAGAACTATCCTACTCAAATCAGGGATTCTAATGTATTTGGCTCAGGGTCTTGACTAAGTTCCAGAAGCTTTACCAAAGGGCCAGGAGGGTCCAATAGTCCTCCATGTCATTTGTCTGCAGGTATGTACTGCAAAGTCCATCAGTGCACTGGGCCCACAGTCACTGAGTGATTACCACATGTTGGACATTTTCCAAAAGCATTATACAAATTAACCCATTTAACCTTCACAACCTCTGTATGAGGTAAGGCTATGACTGTCATCTTCCTTTTCTCAGACAAGGATACTGAGGTGCTCTAGTGGGTGGCAGGGCTGGGACCCAGACCCTGACAGAGAACCTGCAGTCCCTGGTCTGAACTTCATGACAACCCTGCTGATGCTTTTTGTCTGGGTCTAGTAC
This sequence comes from Anoura caudifer, assembly GCA_004027475.1. Classification (NCBI taxonomy): domain Eukaryota; kingdom Metazoa; phylum Chordata; class Mammalia; order Chiroptera; family Phyllostomidae; genus Anoura; species Anoura caudifer. The sequence goes on along the minus strand of PVKU01005901.1, from coordinate 69,677 downwards.
TGCAGTGCATAAAGAACTGACCTTGTCATCTTCTCTTGGCTTGGGCTTGGGGAAGATGCTCCAACAACTTTCGTACCAAAATGTTCCTATGGCCAGAGGACAAGGACATTGTTTCCCCATCCCTGGTCACCAAGCACACTCTTCCCAGTCTCACCTTAGGCCTGCCCAAAGCCACCCAGAAACATTGACTCCATTCTTGAAATCTCATGTTTTGTCTTCAAATTCAGGCACTTCTATGTCAGTTTAGTTTTGTACTCCTTCCATATTGACAAATGGCAATGATAGCTTCAGGCTGATTGGCTGCGCATGGGTTGATAGACTGGGCACAAGATCAAAGCTTCTCTGAAGGATAAAGATGTCTGGACAAACAGGGTAGACAGCAGAACACAGCTGTGTCCCCATGATAGATGGAGGTACAGAGCACAGGAACACTGCTCCCCTCAAGCCTTGTAAACTGGGAGCACATTTTAGCAGCCCTCCCCAGCACAAGGCGCCTGCTACTGCTCTCACCAGATAAATACAAGGGGGAGGCACAGACACTTGGGTGTGAATATCCTCCTGACTTATCACTCTAAATCATTCCAAGCCCATTCTGCCTGAAATCTTTTCTGATCTTAGAGCTGTGAACTTGAACAAGCAAGCCTCAGACACCCAGAGTCTCTTAGAATCATACAATAGGAATAATATTGCAATTTTAACAATATTTAATTGAATATTTTAAGATAATATATGTGTTTTCTCTAGTGGCTTATATACCCTCAACCTTCTGCCACTTATATCCAGACCTAAGCACCCTGATTTTGGGGAAGCATGGGGATGGCATTATAGTACTGGGTTATGAACATAGAGGTTTTCAGGAAGCAGATGGGACACTGTGGAGGAAAAATTCCCACAAGACCCATCAACTTGGCTCAAGCTCTGAGTCACTGGCAGTTACTCACATTCCCTAACCCCTTGCACAGCTGTCCTGCCTTGTCTGTGCAGCAGAAGCCAAGGATTGAAAGAATGGTTCAACGGTCCCCAGTCCCCAGATGCTGAGTTGTTTTTCCAGGTTGGCAAAAGCTGCATCCGTCAGCTGTGGCTCTCCAGGAGTCACCAGAACACAGGGACTGTCCAAGTTATGGCTCCTTAGGAGCAGAGGGACTATTGCACAGGAACTTGAGTGGTTGACTAATACATCTCTTAAAGTCAGAAGCCAAGCCAGGGACCACAGAAGGAATCAATCATGTACGGAATTCTGATATACCCTGTAACAAAAATAAAAACCATTTCAAGTGCTTTAAACTCTTCCAGCCATAATGCATTTCAGGCACTTTCCTTTATATCTTTATATCAAAAACAAACTTTTATGAGCAATTAAAATAATCACATGTAATTATGCACATCTTACCAGCACCTTCTTTAAAGAATGCTAGCAGTGAAGTCCACATATTCAGATTACAATCTCATAAAATGACCCTTCTTTAAACTCCTGTCCGGGATTAGCATGACAGTGAGATTTTGTGTGAGTAACCCTGCCAGCAGCAAGCTGGACTCAGATGGCATTCTCCTAGTCATCTGCTCATGCAGCAAGTGAAAAAATTAAGTGACCTCTTCAGTGAATTAAATATCTTGTTAATGTTAGTGTACAACACATAGTTAAGATCAAGACAAATCAAACACAGAGAGATGGCTGAGGACTTCCAATCTCATTAGTGTTCAATTAAAGACACGGATGGAACACTTTAAATTTGAAACAAGTTATTTCATACTGTGTTAAACATTTAAACTGACTTTGTATGGAGGGGTGGAAATGAAGACAAAAATAACACAGTGTTTAGAATTACATGTTGGCCTTTGAAATCACTACAGATTTGTAGTGTGTAACAGTTAAATCCTGCTCTTCACCAAATGCATTCATGTTTACATGTTTGTGCAAACACATGTACTGAAGTCTACATTAAAGGGGTTCGTGAGATAGAAGCAGGAGAAGGAGGAAACAAAATGCTGGAGACACAGAGACAAGAGTGAGGAGGACAAAAGGATTGTCAGTAGAGCTGGAAAGCAGAGGATGTGTGTGGAGATGATGGGCAGTGATTGGTGGGAAAGATAAGAAATTGGAGAAATAATCCTGGAACAAATCCTGCAGGGTCTGTAAGCCAAGATAAGGAATTTGGATTTCATCCTAAGAGCCATGGAGGACTTTTCATGGATTTTAAATAGAGTGATGTGATAAGAGTAGCAGGACATACATGGATGAAAAGTGCTCAGTTAAGAGATAGATGTGGCAGATTTAGAAAGAAAACCTAAGGCCAGCACACATTCAAAGGGCCTGGCCAGTATGCTCTCTTTTCCTCTATTTTAATTCAACATTTATGGATTTAATGTGACTGTGTCAGGCAATATAAGTTTAAAAGAAATGTAAGAATCATTCTTCTATTGCCCTGAAACTTTTAATGGATGGAAAATCAAGACACATATGAAGTTAAATAAGACTATGAAAAAAATAAAAATAAGTAGACTATTTTGAGTATAGAGTGAGGAGGACAGGTGCTTTTCCAGGAGGAAAGAGGAAAGGTAATGAGGACATTTTGAAGAAATTATAGTGGAGTCTTGGTTTATAGGCAGAAGAGAGAGAAGGAAGAGCAACATAAGTGATAATACAAGAGGCATGAGAGGTATTCAGCATTTTCAAGGCTCTTGGAAGGAGTCAGAGTAATTAGAGTGGGAGGAAGTAACAGAGGATTGCATTGGAAAGGGAAGCTAGGGCCATATTGAGAATTTCATCCAAGGACTTTGATTTCATGACAATGGGGCATCATCTAAGGTTTTACTTGGGAGAGTGCCATTCACCTGCTAAAATGTTAAATTCAAATTCTTTTTAAATTAAAAATAAGAATCAAAAGAGAAAGAGGACAAAATGAGGTTGCTCTTGCATTGAACTTTAGTGTCTTCTTTTTTGTAGGAAGGTTTCTACTGGATGCCTCTCAACATGCTAGGGGACACAATGTTAAAAAAAAAAAAAGAAGACGACAGAGGGCAATGCACTTTGCTGGATGAAGTAAGGGAATCTCAGGATTCTTTGAGAGATCCTGAGAGTCTTGGAAGCAAATAGCTTTATAAACTGCAGAGGTTAGGAGACACAAAAAAACATCAGCTTCAAGAGCTTTCCCAGACTACACAGATGTGGCAAGTGTTATAAAGCTGAGCATAGAGCTAACACCCTCAGCCTGAGCTATCTCAGCACCTCCTTCCTGCTGGTCTTGCTGAACCCACAGATTTTCCAGGTATTACTCTCTCCTGCTTTCCCCTTTCCTCCCTGAAATCTGGATAAAGAACCATGGTTAGAAAGTCAGTGACCTGACCAAATTCACCCAACCAACCCAGCAGAATAAGAACCAGAAGCTGTGTATTTTTCTTAACATCATGGGGCCAAAGATGTCATCTTCTATTTCAAAGGGCTCTACAGCTCCAGAAACCTGAATTTCCAAATTCTGCATGCATCCACATTGACTTATGGTGTCTACTTTCCCCTCTTAACTTCAACCAACTTTTGAAGTTCATCTTGATTGCACCTTTCAGACCCTTTTTTCTTGTGCAGACAGATTCCTGGTATCTGGGTCCTGCTGGCCCTCTGAGGGACCAACAGAAGGGGCAGCAAGAGTCTAGACCAAGTAGGTAATGAGATCACCTACAGGTGAGGTATCAGTGTACCTACCAAATGGCAAGTTAAGAAACAAAGAAGCAAAATGACCAGAGCTGGGTAGTGAAGTCCATGGACTTACTCTGTGGAGGTTTGTAGTAATTACAGGCAGAAAATTGGTAAAATGTATTTGCCATTAACTACTATGGCAAGAAAATGGGTGGGAGCCTGGCTGGTATAGCTTAGTGGATTGAGCATGGGCCTGTGAACCAAAGGGTCACTGGTTAGATTCCAAGCTAAGGCACATGCCTGGGTTGCAGGCCAAGTACCCAGTAGGGGGCACATAAGAGGCAACCACACATTGGTGCTTCTCTCCCTCTCTCCCTCCCTTCCACTCTCTCTAAAAATAAATAAATAAAATATTAAAAAGAGAAGAAAATGGGTGGGAGGCTAGAGAGAGGCCTCCTGTCTATAGGTGCATAAGTAATGGATTGGTGTCCATATTTTGGACTAGTGGGGAAGACTTTCCACTACAAATTTCAAGTAAGAACTGACCTTTAAGTTGAAACTTTAACCCCATCCCCATTTTTCCTGTAATGGGAATACTTTTGAGCTGATATTCAACCATGGAGCTGGATTTAAAACACCTCTCTCATTCCCATAACTTGTAGGAATAGAGGAAGGCAACCGCCAGAGAGAATGTAGAACTGACATTTCAGACTTGGGCTGGAGATGGAGGGCAGCCCCCATGCCACAGTAAGCTGCACACAGCATTAGTACAGGGAAGCAGAGCCCACTGTGAAATAAATGGAAAGAAACATAGAGTCTGTTCTGCAAGCAACTGCCTACGCTGTGTTCAGGTATAAGAAATAAAGGCGCCACAGCAAGAGGGGGATACCCAGTGAAGATCAGATCTACGAGACATGGATACATGGGACATAAGAGGATCCACACTGGACTAAGCTTTATCATTCATTCCTTAGTGGGAAAAATTCCAAATTCATACCAGCTCCCATTATACCCCCTTTTTGATTGATAGCCAGTCTCATTTGTCACTGAGGTCATTCATGCCACTTGTCCCCTCATGATCCCTCTTGCAAAATGTTCCTTAGGATTCCTAAGTGTGTTTTCATTTGTAACCTGAATATCTATCCTCTTACTTCTAAGGAATCTCATTTTTCTTCCAAGAGTACATGGTAGGAGTCACAGGGACTTCCATCATAAAAATACAGTCAAATGCTTTGAAATCCCTTTGTCCCCAGCTCCTTGCAGGTCTCCTCTCACACAGGCAACTCCCCACACTACTGGCCATCTACTCTGATCACCACGCTCCCGGGAGCACAGCCTCTCCTTTCCAGAGCACACTCTGCCCCTGGGGAAGGGGAGAAAGAGAGAGTGGGAGGATAGGGAGGCCTGGGACAGCCCTGCTGTCAGAGATGTGCATTGCCCCACTCTTGGGGTCCTATCAGCTAAACTTCATTCATGGGGACGTTCTCTCTGGGCCCCTATACTTTCCCCTTCAGCCTAGTTTCCTTTTGGACTTCAGTCCAGTGGAGATATCTGAATATACATGGTTTCAAATGTTCCTGCAGGGTTCCTGCTCCATCAGGTGCATCGGGAGATAATGCTGGACCCTGCTCATAGTGACAGTTAAGAACTTCTCCAGTGTTTTACAAAGTTACGAAGCAGGTCTACCTGAGCGTTGCAGCTGACCTTTGGGTCAGAGGTCGTAAGTTCTCTCTCAGTTTCCTCAGCTCAGGCCTGAATCAAAACACCCTTTTTATGTATTCATAACAAACTATGTATCACTTTCATGTTGAAGCACATGTTCACTTATATTTAGTGTATAGTTTTACTATTTTTGCATAAAATCCTGAGAGAATTCTAGGTATTTTTTTTTATTCCCATGCTTGGGTTGAGTAGATCTCAAGACCAGCTTCCCAGAGTTTTCAATCCAAAGTGGGCAGCACTCTGCCAATGAAGATCATTTTATTTTATTATTTTTATGAGAGACATTGATCTGTAGTTTTCTTTTTGTAGTATTTCTGCCTGGTTTTGGTATCAGGTTAATATCAGCATCAAAAAAGGAATTGGGAAGTGTTCCCTTATCTTCTACTTTCTGAAAAAAGATTATAGAATTGGAGTTAATTCTTCAAGCATTTGGTTGAATTCTGACATGAAATAATCAAGGCCTGGAGATTTTTTTCTTTAAGAGTTGTTAATGTTACAAATTCAGTTTCTTTATTAGTTACAAGGCTATTCAAATTATCCATTTCATATTGGGTATAATTTGCTAGTCTGTGCTTTTATTTTTTAATATAGAGGTATAATTGACATGTATTAGTTTCAGGTGTACAACATAATTATTCAATATTTATATATATTGCTAAATAATCTCAAGTGTAGTTAACATCTATCACTTTTTTATTTGTGATGAGACTTTTAAGGTTTACTTTCTTAGTAATTTTCAAATATGCAATATAGTATTATTTACTATAGTCACCATGCTGTATATTATATCCCCATGAGTTATTCACTCTATAATTAGAAATTTGTACCTTTTAATCACCTTTACACATTTTACCCACTCCTCACTCCCTACCTCTGTTAACCACCAATCTGTTCTCTGTACCTATGAGGTTGGTTTTTGTTTGTTTGTTTTTTAGGTTTCACATATAAGCAAGATCATCCAGTACTTGTCTTTATCTGCCTGGCTTATTTCACTTAGCGTAATGCCCTTGATGTCTACCCATAATGTTACAAATGGTAGGATTTCATTATTTATTATGGCTGAATAATATTCTATTTCATATGTATAACATTTTCTTTATCCATTCATTCATTGATGAACACTTAGGTTGTTTCCATATCTTGGCTATTGTGAATAATGCTGCAGTGAACATAGGGAAGCTTATATGTTTTCAAGTTAGTGTTTTTGTCTTCAGATAAATACCTAGAAGTAGGATTGCTGGGTATTTATATAGATAATACAAATAGATCATATGGTAGATCTATTTTTAATTTTTTGAAGCTCTTCCATATTATTTTCCATAGCAGCTATACCAATTTATAATCTCACTGAAAGTGCATGAGGGGTCTCTTTTCTCCGCATTCATGCCACCATTTTTTATCTCTCTCTTTTTTTATAAGTGCCATTTTGACAGGTCTGAGGTAATATCTCTGTGGTTTTCATCTGCATTTCTCTGATGATTGGTGATGCTGAGCACATTTTAATGTACCTGTTGTTTTATATGTCTTACCTAGAACTCTGCTTATTTAGATTCTCTACTCATTTTTAAATAGAATTGTGTGTTTTGTTTTGCTACTGAGTTATGTGGGTTCTTTTTATATTTTAGATATTAACCCCTTACTAGATATATTATTTGCAAATATTTACTCCTATTCCGTAGGCTCCCTTTTCATTTTGTTGATGGGTGACATAACTTTAAAAATGCTAAAACTTGACTATTCTTCTCATCATAGAATTATTATTTTTACCTTTTTTTTTAAGATCTAGTGCAGAAGAATACATAAAACTATCCATATGATTTAAATAATAATAGTATTAAACAAGCACCTATGTGAACTAAATATGTATTTTCTTCCTTTGTTTTTAGTCAATAATATTATAATGACTATGTATGGTGCTGTGTGGGCACCTAAAACATCAGGAGGGCCATGCTGCAAAGGTGTTTGACTGTCCACCCACCATGCTGCACATCTGAAACTATCACAATACAGTACCAAATGTAAACTATATTTGAAAAGCAAAAACTAAAAAAATACAGTCTTCATGTTTTTATCTCATCTTCCTTTACCTGTGGTTGCTCTGGCATGTAAACAGGTTGTAGTTTTGATAAAATCTTACCCTTGACACCAGGACCATCTTTGTTCTTGCCTCCAGTCTTTGGCTGATCCTCTTCCTGGAGAACAGCTTCTGGGTCAGGCCCTGCATCTTGTATTCCAAAGCATTCTAAGTTTGGTAAGTTTTCCCTGTTGACACCAAGACTGTCTCTGCCCTTACCCTCAGTCTTTGGGTGAGCCACTGCTTGGAGATCAGCATACAGGTCAGGATCTTGAACCTCAGTTATCATGTATCTTCTCTGTCATGATCAGGTGTAGTATCCTGACTCTCAGTTGGTGGCTCCTCTTGATGTTGTTCATCACTGTGCTGCTGGGAAATCCCCAGTCCAACTGTCTGGGAAGACTCTTCATGTTATAGTATTTTTTCCATGTAGATTGTGATCTTACATGCACACTCATATTTCACATAGTTGAATCTCACCTAGTGAGAAAGAATCAAGACAGAAAAAACATAACTGCCTCTGGCTCAGCTCCCTACATATGTGTTTTTATAAAGGAAGAATCTAGTTCTTGAATTTGACTGGTGTGGACCTTGCAGGGCAGAGATGGAAGGGTTACTAGAACATATAAATATGCAATGGTATGGATTTAGGTGGGTAGAAAGGAGGTGGTGGGGTGATGGCATGTGATTACTTTGGAGTGTCTACCTTCAGAGGCCTGAAAAGACATTCAGCAGCAAAGCATGAAGCCAGAAGCAGTGAACCAGGTTCTCTGTCAATGATATTAACTCTACATTAGTATAAATAACCCAAGTTTGATTGTAACTGAAAACTAGGAATGGTGTCACATACTCAATGATGCCCATAGAATATCATAAAAATGATAGTCTTACCCACTGACAAAAGGTAATAATTAGAGCATTATTGTAGCAAATTTTCTTATAAACTTTGCATTCATGGGTTTCAAATACCAATTTAAAATCACTTTGATTCATTTGGCATCACAGCATCACAATTTCATTTACAATCCCTGGAGTATCAAAGATGCTCTGTGCTTTAAGTTAAAAGTTTTGCTCTCAGGTGTACAGACTTTCTTTCTTCCTCCTTCCCTCTTTCCTTCCTTCCTTCCTCCCTTCCTCCCTTCCTTCTTTCCTCTTTCTTTTTTGTCAGCTAACCTCAGGAAACCTTTCTGTCATCTCCTATTAGTGTTGCAAAGAGCACTCGGATTGCCATGTGGTCCTTCAGTTTTCATTGTGATGGATTGCCTGCCAGGGGTTATAAAGGGAATGTATCCAGAAACACCATGGTCAGAGACCACATCTGAGAGAAGCTCAAAAAAGAATGAAAAATGTGAGGCTTTTAGGTCTTACTGAATGTTATCCTTTTTAAAGTTGATAGTCAGAGTCTTTGAAAAAAAAAGGGGCACCTTGTGAAACGACACAGTTCCATTTACTCTTTTTTTTTTGAGGAATAAAAATTTCCCCAAAAGGAATAAACTACATTTTCATTTATGTAGTTTATTAGAAAAACTAATTGCTGTATATTTAAAGCCAGTGGGCTTTTTTTTTTAATTTTAAATGTCTATTTCTAATGTTCTAAATTTAAAATGGTCATGTAGCAATATTCTCACTGATACATCTCCTAGAGCAAAGGATATAAAGGAAAGCTAAACAAATTGGACTACTAAACTACAAAGCTTCTTCACAGCTGAAGAAAACATAGACAAAATGAAAAGGGAACCAACCATATGGGAAAACATATTTGTAATGATACCTCAGACAAGGGTTTGATCTGTCACATGACTCCACACCAGGAAGACAAACAGTCTGATTTAAAAATGGGCAAAGGGAGACAGAAGATGGTGGCATGGTAGGAGAGAGCAGGTTCCACTTCCACCTACACACAGGAGAAAAATCTACCTGATCCACAGAGGAACAGAGCAAACAGCCATCAGTACCACAGCATAGATGAAAATAGGAGATCAAAGATTGTAGTGGACATTGAAAAACCAGATGGTAAGGAGGGTACTTCAGGACAATAAGAGCCCAGGGATCAGCGTGGAGACCATGGTGACTGAAGCCCTGGGCCCAGCACTCGCTGGGTCTGCCACAGGACTCTAGGGAGGGAACTGGATCAACTGCAACCTCCCCAGCCAAACAAGATTTGAGTAGCACCAGGAGAGCCCTGGTTGCTTGAAGTCTCAGGGAGGGGAGTTAAGGTCTGAGTGGCAAACACGCAGGGGCTGTGAGCACCCATGCATAGCTCTGGGAGGAGTGCACACCCAAGTCCCTGTGACTAGAGGCGCCTGTACAACTGGAGCCAGCCGAGGACCAGAGGCACCCCTGCAACCAGAGGAGGGGGCTTTGTGGAAGAATTGGAGCTCATATCCATGAACCTAGGTGAGACACAAAAAACCCCCAGAACTGTGAAAAAAACAGAGTTGGACCCAAAGAGGGGGCATCCCAACACCTGACACAGTGGAAGCTGTGAACACCAGGAAACCCAAAGGAGACTGCACCACTGAATTTCACAGGTATTCTACCACAGAAATTCACACCACAAACCCAGGGAGCCAGAACAGATCAATTTAAGAAGATGAGGCTAACAAGAAGAGTCTCACAAACAATGGGAAGACAAAGAAACAATACCCAAATAAAAGGAAAGGAGGGAGCCCCAGAAAGAATGCTAAATGAAAAAGAGGCAATTCAACTATCAGATAGTGAGTTCAAAGCAGTGATTATTAAGAAGCTCCATGAGCTCACAATGAGCTACCAGAAACTACAGGGAAGCTACAATGAACTCACTGCAAACTATATCAACATGAAAAAAGAAATGGAGCTATCAACAAGGGCTAAGAGAAAATGAAGAATACAATTTCTGAACTGAAGAACACAGTAGAAGGAATCAAAAGCAGGTTCAGTCAAGCAGAAGATCGGATCAGCGACCTGGAGGACAAAGTAGAAAAAAAAAACCCACCCAGAAAGAGCAAGAAAAGGAAAAGAGGCTCAGAAAGAATGAAAAAGGATTAAGAGAAATGCAAGACAATATGAAACATAATAATATCCATATAATAGGGATACCACAAGGAGAAGAAGAAGAGCAAGGGATAGAAAACCTATTTGAAAAAGTAATCATGGAAAACTTCCCTAATTTGATGAGAAAAAAAGTCACACAAATCCAGGAAACACAGAGAGTCCCAATCAAGAGGAACCCAAAGACACCCACTTCAAGACACATCAAAATTCAAATGGCAAAATTCCAAGACAAAGAGAGAATCTTAAAGGCAGCAAGTGAGGAATAGGAAGTAATATACGAGGGAACCCCGATAAGGTTAACAGCTGACTTCTCAATGGAAATGCCCCAAGCCAGAAGAGAATGGCAAGAAATATTCTGAGTAATGAAAACCAGAGGCCTGCAACCAAGGCTGCTTTACCTAGCAAGGCTCTCAATTAAGATAGAAGGCCAAATAAGGAGCTTCCCAGACAAAAGAAGTCTAAAAACTACACCTCCACCAAACCAGCTATGCAAGACATGCTAAAGAGACTGCTTTAAGGAAAGGAAGGAAAAGAGAGAGAGAGAGAGAGAGGAACACAGGTATGAACATAGCAATGAATAAGCACCTATCAACAATAACCTTAAATGTAAATGGATTAAATGCTCCAATCAAAAGACATAGAATAGCTGAATGGATAAGAAAGCATGACCCATACATATATGGCCTATAAGAGACAAACCTAAGGACAAAAGACCTACACAGACTCAAAGTGAAGGGCTGGAAACAAATTTTCCAAGCAAGTGGACAGGAAAGAAAAGCTGGGGTAGTAATACTCATATCAGACAAAATAGACTTCAGAAGAAGGACCATAAAGAGAGACCCGGAAGGTCACTCCATTATACTCAAGGGAAGAATCCACCAAGAAGACATAAACATTGTGAATATATATGTACCCAACATAGAAGCACCTAAATACATAAAGAAAATCTTAGAGGACTTCAAGAAAGATGTTGACAGCAACACAGTTATAGTAGGGGATTTTAACACCCCACTGTCAAAAATGGACAAACCTTCCAAACAAAATATCAACAAAGATATTGTGGCATTGAACATTACCCTAGATGAAATGGACTTAACAGATATATAAAGAGCCCTCCATCCCAAAGAAACTAAATACACATTCTTTTCAAATGCACATGGAACATTTTCAAAGATAGACCACATGGTAGGACACAAAACAAGCCTCAACAAATTTAAGAAAATTGAAATCATACCAAGCATTTTCTCTGACCACAAGGGATTGAAACTAGAAACCAACCCCAAGGGGAAAAACCCAAAACACTCAAAATCATGGAGATTGAATAGAATGCTATTAAACAATGAATGGGTCAAGAATGAGATTAGGGAAGAAATCAAAAAGTTTCTGGAAACAAATGAAAATGAATTCACAACAACCCAAATCTTATGGGACACAGCAAAGGCAGCCCTGAGAGGGAAGTTCATAGCAATACAGGCCTACCTGAAAAAGATAGATACATTTCAAACAACCAATCTAACACTACAAATACAAGAACTTGAGGAAGAACAACAAAGACAGCCCAGAGCAGTAGAAGGAAGGAAATAACCAAGATCAGAGTAGAATTAAATGACATAGAGACTAAAAGCACAATTCTAAGGATCAATGAATCCAGGAGCTGGTTCTTTGAAAAGATAAACAAAATCGAGAAGCCTTTGAGCAGGCTCATCAAGAAAAAAAGAGAGAGGACCTAAATCAACACAATCAGAAATGAAAGAGGAGAGATTACAACTGATACCACAGAAATACAAAGGATTGTAAGAAATTACTATGAAGAACTGTATGCCAAGAAATTTGAAAAGGTGAAATGGACAAGTTTCCAGAAAAATATAATCTCCCAAAACTCAATGAAGAAGAAGCAGAAAACCTGAACAGATCAGTAACAGCAGATGAAATTGAAGCAGTAATAAAAAAACTCCTGACACACAAAAGCCCTGGACCAGATGGTTTCGCAGGAGAATTCTACAAAGCATTGAAGGAAGAGCTAACCTCTATCCTTCACAGACTATTCCAAAAAATCCAAAATAATGGAAGTCTCCCAAACTCTTTTTATGAAGCCAACATTATCCTAATCCCAAAACCAGATAAAGACACAACAAACAAAGAAAACTTCAGGCCCATATCGGTGATGAACATAGACACTAAAATCCTCCACAGAATATTGGCAAACCACATCCAACAATACATTAAAAAGATCATACACCATAACCAAGTGGGATTCATCCCAGGGATGCAAGGATGGTTCAATATTTGCAAATCAGTAAATGTAATACATCACATAAACAAAAGCAAAGACAAAAATCACATGGTCATATCAATAGATGCAGAAAAAGCATTTGATAAGGTGCAGCACCCATTTATGATAAAAACACTCAGCAAAGCGGGAATAGAGGGAGCATTTCTCAACATAATAAAGGCAATATATGGGAGACCTACAGCCAACATCATACTCAACAGGCAAAAACTTAAATCTTTTCCACTAAGATCAGGAACAAGACAAGGTTGTCCACTTTCACCACTTCTATTCAGTATGGTATTGGAAGTCTTAGTCACAGGGACTAGACAAGAAAAGGAAATAAAAGGCATCCAAATCAGAAAGGAGGAAACAAAACTATCATTGTTTGCAGATGGCATGGTAGTGTACATAGAAAATCCTATAGACTCCACAAAAAAGCTGCTCAACCTAATAAATGAATTTGGCCAAACATTCGGATACAAAGTCAATATCCACAAATCAAAGGCATTTTTGTATACGAACAATGAAAGAGCAGAAGCAGAAATCAAGAAAAAAATCCCATTCGATATAGCAAAAAGAAAAATAAAATACCTAGGAATAAACCTAACCAAGGAGGTAAAAGACTTGTATGCAGAAAACTACACAACACTGAAGAAAGAAATCAAGGAAGATGCAAACAAATGGAAACATATACTGTGTTCACAGATCGGAAGAATTAACATATGAAAATGTCCATATTATCCAAAGGAATTTTCAGATTCAATGTAATACCTATTAAAGTACCAATGGCATATTTCACAGACATAGAACAAACACTTCAAAAATTTATATGGAACCATAAATGACCCTGAATATTGCTTCAATTTTGAGAAAGTAGAGCAAAGTAGAAGGGATCACTACACCTGATGCCAAACTGTATTTCAAGGCCACTGTAACCAAAACAGCCTGGTACTGGCATAAAAACAGGCACATGGACCAGTGGAACAGAACAGAGAGCCCAGTAATAAACCCAAGTCTCTACGATCAATTAATATTTGACAAAGGAGACAGCAACATAAAATGGAGTAAAAATAGCCTCTTCAACAAGTGGTGTTGGGAGAACTGGACAGCAACATGCAAAAAAATGAAACTTGAGCACCAACTTACACCATACACAAAAATAAATTCAAGGTGGATAAAAGATTTAAATATGAGCCATGACACCATTAAAGTCCTAGGGGAGACCATAGGCAGGAAAATCTCAGATATTTCACACAGCAACATTTTTACTGATATGTCCCCTAAAGCAATGGACATAAAGGAAAAAATAAACAAATGGGATCTCATCAAAATAAAAAGCTTCTGCATGGCTAAAGAAAACAGTATTAAAATAAAAAGAGAAACAAGTATATGGAAAAACATATTTGCCAATGATACCTCAGACAAGGGTTTAATCTCCAAAATATATAAAGAACTTACATGACTGTACTCTGAGAAGACAAGCAGCCCAATTAAAAAATGAGCCAAGGACTTGAACAGACACTTTTCCAAGGAGGACATACAGAGGATCCAGAGACACATGAATAGATGCTCAATATCACTTGTTATCAGAGAGATGCAAATTAAAACCACAGTGAGATACCACTTCACACCAGTCAGAATGGCCATCATAAACAAAGCAACAAAGAAGTGTTGGAGAGGATGTGGAGAGGGGACCCTAGTGCACTGTTGATGGGATTGCAGACTGGTACAACCACTATGAAAAACAGTATGGAATTTTCTAAGAAATCTAACAATGGATCTACCTTTTGACCCAGCAATTCCACTGCTAGGATTATATCCTAGGAAACCTGAAACACCAGTCCAAAAGAACCTATGCACCCCAATGTTCATAGCAGCACAATTTACAATAGCCAAGTGTTGGAAGCAACCTAGGTGCCCATCAGTAAATGAATGGATCAAAAAACTATGGTACATTTACACAATGGAATTCTATGCAGCAGAAAGAAAGAAGGAGCTCCTATGCTTTGCAATAGCATGGATGGATCTGGAGAAGGTCATGCTAATGAAATAAGCCAGGAAGTGAAAGACAAATACCATATGATGTCACCTTTAACATGAACCTAATCAACAATACAAAGAAGCAAAATATAACCAAAGACACTGAGATAGAGAACAGGCTGACAGTCACCAGAGGGGAGAGGGAAGGGAATTTCTGGGGAAAATGGGAAGAGTTTACAGGAACAAGTATAAAGGACACATGGACAAAAGTGGGGAGGAGGTGTGTGTGAAAATGCTAGGGAGGTGGGGAGGGCTGGGGTGGTGGGTTCGGATATGAGTAAAAGACAGAAAACTTGTACAAGAACAACAATTAAAATAAAATAAAACAATAAAATAAAAATGGCAAAGGACCTGAACAGATACTTCTCTAAGGATGACATACAGAGGGCCCATAAACACATGAAAAAATGTTCAACATCACTAGCCATTAGTGAGATGCAAATTAAAACTACAATGAGATAGCACTTCACACCTGTCAGCATGACCATCATTAATAAATCATCCCAGGAAAGAAACACACACTTGCAAAAATAACCCCCATCCACAATAACACTATCAACAGCAAATGAGCCAGTATTAATAAGAGTGTAAAAAGATAAAGACTATTATAAGAAAGGACAAACCAATATGAGATGACTAACTGAAAGTAAAATGATTTTAAGAGACTAGAAGGAGGAGCAATAATGAGTAGGGAATTGGGGCAAAGAGAAGAGAGAAAGTAAAATTTACATTGTAAACAGGAAAGGGAATGGAGAAGGCAGAATGGAGCCAGTGAAGGGCAGCATATAGTATTAGGTTTAAGCAGAAATTAAAAAAAATATAATGAGGAAGAGAAAGAAAAAGAGAAAAAATAAGTGAATAAATAAAAAGACAGGAATCAAATTGAAGGAAAAGATCTACCATAGCACTATCAACAACAAATGAGCTAAGATTAATACAGGTGGGATGGGAATAAAAGGGGAAGAAAGAAAGAAGGAAGGAAGGAAAGAAAGAAAGAAAGAAAGAAAGAAAGAAAGAAAGAAAGAAAGAAAGAAAGAAAGAAAGAAAAGCTTAAGAGGTGTCTAGAGGAAATGGAAGTGATTTTGAGATGATAGAGGGAGAAGGACTACTAAGAGTGAGGAACGAAAACCAGGCTAAGACTGGGAAAAATTAAATTTAAAATTAAAAAAAAAAAAGGCAAGAAGAAGGCAGAATGGAGTAGGAGAGGGGAACAGTAAAATTTGAGATTTGAAATACCAAAATAGTGAAGACCTAGAGATAAAATTGAAGAAATGGAACAACCACCACGGTATCCACAACTAATGAGCAAAGACTCATAAAGGTAGAGAGAAAAACAACAGTATTTTAAGAGCAAGAGAAAGAGTGTGAGATGACAAATGACAAGTAAAATGGTTTTCAGAGGCTGAAGGAGGAGAAATAGTAAGAGTGTGAAATGTGAACAAGTCATAGTAAGAGAAAAAACAGTATTTGAGATGAAAATAAGAAGAGGAAAAAAGGTAAAATGGGGTAAGAGAAGGGAGGAGCAAAATATGAGATTTGAAATAAACTGTAATATAAAATCTAGTGACTTAAAATGCACAAACTTGATGGAAAAAATGAATGTTAAAAAGCTATGCAGGAGAGAAAATAATGCAAATCATGAAGAAGACCCCAGTGGAATTTGTCTGGGTACCATGTAGTGTATGTAGTAGTTACTACTGTTTTTACTTTCTGGATCTGACTCTGATGATGTCGGATCTGGTGCTGTCCTAGCCTGGCCTTAGGTAAATAGCCTGTTTGAGACTACCAATAATCTACAGTCTATGGCTGACTCCTTCAGTTATCAATCTAGTCACTCTGTAATCAGCAATCAGGCTTAAGCACCATAGGGTGGAGCACAGTAACTCCTGTGGGCGATGCTATTGCTTCCCCTTAGGCTGTTGCTACTTGGAGAAGAATGATTTGTGTGAACATGATGGCTTCTACAGTATGGGGAATGACTCAGCGCCAGGATCCTGGCAGCTGCTCCCCCAGTTCTCTCCATCCCCAAAGCCACCACCCCTAGTCTCTTCTCAGGTGCCTCTAGTCTGCTCTGACCCTTCCCTTTGCTGGGGCCCAGGGTAAGTAGCTGCAAATATTTTATGCATTGGCCCATTGAAAGACTATCTATGACTCCAGCTGTCTGTCCCTGGAAGAGAAAAAGCCTGCTGCTTTCATAGGTGGATATTATCTGGGTTCTTTTTGGGCTTGGTGCTATAGGCTGGGGAACCCAGCTTGGGGTTTAGACCACACACTTCTCAAGGGGAATGCCCTGGCAGCTGAAATATTCCACCAGCACTTCATCTGCCACCTGTGGGGACCCAGCCAGGCCTCTTGCATCTCTTCTGCACTCTGAACCAGTTGTGTTGTGGTGAAGCTGTTCTTCTGTTTGTCCATGGTTATAAGTCTTCTTCCCCACTCTTGTGCAGTTGTTTATTCTGGATGATTTCTATGCAATTTAGTTGTAATTCCAGTTTGGTCCTGGGAGATGGTTAGCGTAGCTTCCACTTACTCCTCCATGATCTTGGATCCCCACCCTAAATGTAAATGTTCTAAGCACACTTGAAAAAAGACCATGATCAATAGAATGGGGGAAAAAAAAAAACCCAAAAACAAACAAACAAAAACAAAACAAAACAAAAAAACCCCTAAGACTGAAACAGATGCTGTCAAGAAACCCGCTTGAAATATCATGATATAAATAAATTGAAAGGATAACAATAAAACAATACATAACATACAAACACTTATCAAAAGAAAGCTGCATTGTGTCTATTAATATTAGTCAAAGTAGAGTCTAGAACAAGAAAAATGCCAGGAACACAGAGACATCATTATGTAATGATGAGTGTCAAAACTCTAAGATACACAGTCTTTAATATGTAGGCATACACAGGAAATAAATAACAAAAAGGTATTAAAATCCATATGAAAAATTGCAAGGAAAATAAACAAATCCACTATTATAGTTGGAGCTTTTCAGTTTCCTCTTTCAGTAACAGAATAACAAACAGATAAAAAAAAATCAACACAGCCACAAAAGACTGAACACCTCCACTGCACCAGAGAACAGCAGAATCCATGTACTGTCCAAGGGCACATGGAACACATCAAGATAGACTATATACTGGGTCATACAACAACCTTAACATATTTAAAAGTATTGGAACCACACAAAGTATATCTTCTGGCCATAATAGAAGTAATCTAGCAGAAAAAATGTATGAAAAATCCCCAAATCCTTAGGTATTAAATAATGTACCTCTAAGAAACTCATTGGTCAAAGATCAAATATCAAAGGAAATTAGAAAATATTTGGAACAGGGGTGAAAATGATAATGCAACGCATCACAATTTGTGAGGTAAAGTGAAAGCAATGCTTAGAAGGAAATGCCATTAAATGCATATTTAAAAAAGAGAGTCCTGAAATTAATGTGATAATTCCACCTTGGGGAACAAACAAAAAGAGGAGAGCAAAATGAACCAAGTTGTCAGAAGGAAATGAATAATGAAGAGCAGAAACCCATAAAGTTGAAAACAGAAAAAAAATACAGAAATCAGTAAAACCAGAAACTGGTTCTTGGAATTGATCAATATAATTGATAAACTCCTAAACAGACTAAGAAAATAAAGAGTAGAAATATGCTGTGGCTGGTGTGGCTAAGTGGATTGAGTGCCAGCCTGTGAACCAAAGGATTACTGGCTCAATTCCCAGTCAGGGCACATGCCTGGGTTGCAGGCCAGGTCCCCTGTAGGGGGTGCACAAGAGGCAATCACACATTGATGTTTCTCTTTCTTTCTCTCTCTCTTCCCTATCTCTAAAAATAAATAAATAAAATCTTTTTTTAAAAATAAAGAAAATAAAGAATAGAAATAGAAATAGAATAGTATCAGGAATAAAAGAAATGATATCATTACAGACTCAACATACATTAATGTAATAAAATAATGTAATAAAAATACTAGGAAGAACTCTATGCACATACATTCAAAAGCTTAGATGAAATGGAATAATTCCTTGAAAGAAACAAATTGCTAAAACTCACTAAAGAAGAACTAGATCACTTGAATAATTCTATATCTATTGAAGAAATTGAATTCATAGTAAAATGCACAAAAACCCTGAGATTTTTGGTGGCTAATTTATTTGATGAAGGGTGTTGAGTAGTAGGTTAGGAGCTGTAGGTTTTGAGCAAATGTCTTGAAATAGAATAATATGATAGTTCATAAGTTTTTAATTTCCTTAAATTAGGGAGGTTTTGGCAAAAATGCTTTGGAATACATATCTGATTAGAAGAGATGGCTGCTATAGACAGGGATACTAACCAGGAGGAGACTACTGAAATGCAGTGGTAAAGATTAGATCTAAACAGACACAGAAATGTAAGCAATAAATCTGAGAATTGTTATCATTTATACATAACCATGTTAATTTTTCTCCAAGTAAGGTATTTTTCTACATAAGATAATATGGAGCTATACTATTTAGGTGAAAGGCAATACATATTGAACATTTTTGAAGCAACTGGAAAGAACTGCCTCATTCAATACCTCTTTCCCCATCTGCTTAAACATGCTTGGACCAACTGCATTGCCCACAATAGTTTCTTTGGACATTAAAGTGACTGAATTCTCCAAGCAGAAAATGAACACCCTGAAATAGAGGCAGAATAGTAAGAATTACTTCTGTTCAATCAAAAACAGAATTTAAACACACGATTAAGCTGCTTGTGTTTATGTGCTTAAAATTTACATTTTCTTACCCCATGCTATAATTGAAATTACCAGAAGGAAAACAACCAATTTGAGACTGAATAAAAGGGCCTGGTGGTCTCAAGGATGAGTGCATCTAGTCTAGTAGCGGTGGCAAAATTCATTTTTTTGTGTAATTTTGAGAGTAAGCCTCTAGGTCATCACTGAATCTGTGCTTATGTGAAAGTTAAAGGACGTGGCCAAGGAGAGCAGTTACAGTATGATATTCTCACCATTTCCAACATCAGCTCCATCTGTTAGGAAATATCTGTATCAGTGCCCAGATAGCCTGTTGGTAACATTAATGTGTTTTCAAGGGGCAAGACCAAAAGAAAAACAGAATGGTCTTCTAAGCTCTTGCGACTCAGGGTATGGTTCACGGATAAGCAGTAGACCTATCTGGGGGGTGTGCTATAAATGCAGACCTAAATTAATAAAAAAAAGAGAGAGAGAATGATGATAAATGCAGACCTAATTAATCAGAAATTTATTTTATCACCATCTCCAGGGGATTGATATTCAAATTAAAAACATTGTGTTTGAGACTCTGAACAGGTTTTTGTTGAAGGGGGTGGGTTGGAGAATGAGAGGGTTACATGTTTTAAGAGAATTGTTGATTCTGTAGGCAGTGTTTTAGCATTATGGCAATGCAATAAATCAGTGTGTGCAGGAAAAACACAGAGAAGAAAAAAAGGCCTCTTTGAGACCTCAGTCTCTGCTGGCACCGGTGCTGAGAGGACTGACCCCACCTGTGACACAGCAGAGTTCCTGGAGGCATGTGAGACACCTCACAAGGTTAAAGGCAAGAGTTTCAATATCAGCCAGGTGGCATCAATACTTTCTTCTCAGATACACAAATCTACCTGTTTATATAAGTATGCATTTATGAAGTAATAACCACTTCGAGGGGGCCAATCCTTCAGCACTTTATCAAAACAAGAGAAAATGATTAGCTCTGTAAACAGCCTAACTTTTTAATCACACAAAAAATATCTCCTTCCCACAGTCAGGACACAGAGTGAAAAGACCTGGAGAGATGCAAACTGAGTGATGTACCAGGGTCCAAATTCATTCATGTTCTAATTTCCAAAGTGCAATCCTGGCCCAAAACTCTGGACATGATTAGAACTCTGCCAGTAACACTCTGTGCTGGAGGAGAAAACACTTCCCATTTCAAGTCTCTGGCAGGCAGGACCCCTCTGCTTTGTTTCAAGACTAATTTCCTCACTAAATCTTTGTGCTTTTTGTTCTCCAAAGTCTTTGTGGGGAGAACAGACAGATCTGGATGATTCAGATGGGCTTGGCCAGGCAATGTCACACTGTGGATGCTAAGCTTGGGGGGGGGGGGGAGTTCTCCCTCGTTTCCCCTCTTGGGTTTCTTTGTCTCCTTCCTGTAGCAACTACTTTCATGACCTTAGTCATCTCATCAATGTGACTCCATTTATAAATGACTCTTTAAAGTGATACCTCAGTCACTTGTTCTTGTCATACCTCCTGAAGTTGTGACATGTCTTTGTCCTGTTTTTTTCAGTGCGATTGTAATGGGATGCAGCCAGGGCCCCCCAAACAAAGGATTTGAAATGGGGTCAGAACTTGGGTGTCCAGGAAATATAGAAATATAGGGTAGCCCCACAAGTCTGGACTGGGGAAATGGAACCCATGCAGCAGGGCCAGTGAAGGTTATTTTGCACATCAACAACTGGGCAGCATCATGCCTGATATGCAAAAATGGTTATCCCCCCCTTTTTTTTATTTTAGTTGTTGTTCTTATACAGTTTTCTGTCTTCTACTCCCATCTCAGCCCACTGCCCCAGACTTCCCCACCTCCCTCCCATTTCCACCCCCCAGCTTTTGTCTATGAGTCTTTCATACTTGTTGCTCTAAACCCTTCCCCTTTTCCCTTGAAATTCCTATCCCTCTTCTCTCTTGTTCTCAATTTCAGTGTCTTTGGTTATATTATGCTTGTTTGTTTGTTCTGTTGATTAGGTTCCTGTTAAAGGTGAGATCATATGGTATTTGTCTTTCACCTCCTGGCTTATTTCGCTTAGCATAATGCTCTCCAGTTCCATCCATGCTGTCTCAAAGGGTAGAAAAAATGGTTATTTTGAATATCAATAGCAGGCTAGCTCAGTAGATGGGCATGACTTTGACTTGTGATGTAACTGGGAGGCAGCCCCCCTTACAGTGCCTGTGTGAAAGCTTGGAGATGGTTCACTCCACACCATCGGGCCATGTCAGCCTGGACTAACTATGGCAGCCAAGAAAGGCAGAGAATACAGGAGTGCTGGCAGGTGTAGCCAATTGTGGGAGGAGGTGGAAATGGGGTTACATAGGAAGATTCATGCTGGAATTTAAACCCAGGTGTGACAGCCATGCTGGTTCTAACCACGGGGTTTTGGAGATGGAGAGGGGCCTCCCTTGAACACGTGGCTTAGGAAGCAGGAAAGCAAGATGTAGCATCCATGCAGAGCTTCCTCTTAGGGGTTTGAAAGAATGCAGGAGAGACAATACAGGACTAGGGACAGGGACAATACAGGATGGGGAGGACAATGCAAGATCTTGCAGGAAGGAAAGGAGCAAAAGGACTCTGGCTGGTGGGCCATGAGAAGCTGCCACATGGTTCTGGATTAAGAACTGGAGATCATGGCAGTGACCAGCTGATGGTGCTGGAAACTGTGGAAGGCCTGCCAGCTGAGCATGGATTACTGGGAGGAATCGGGAGTCTTGCCGAGCTATGGACTCTATGTTTTCCTGAGATACGGTACCCCTGACTGGCTTGATTGAGCAAAGGAGGGAAGGAAGGACAGTGTGTTTGTGGGTATTTTAAGGGACTTTTGTATTTTAATGGTGACATTCTGCCATTACTCTAAACCTGTATAACTTGAATAGTTCCTTTCATTTTAATCAAACTCTGGCATTGAGAGCCACAGTTCTGAAGGGTGGTGGGCAAAGAACCATAGTACAGAGATACCCTGAGGGAGAGAGCTTGTTAAATTAACAGTATTTGCCCCCCCCCCACGGGTCCTTTCGGTAAACGCAATGATGATGCTTATGATAGTATTCATAACGTCTTAGGTCTTGCACCACTCCCTGTGTGGCAACTGAGTTCCATCCTGTGCATCATTGATCTTCCCTTGGAAAGCCCACTAGCCACCAGGCCTGCACTTCAATATTACCCTCCATCTCTCCCTGAATGTTTCCCAGCACCCGAGGCACTGTCACCTGTGCACCCTTCATTATACTGTAAGTTAATCCTGAACCCCGAGAATATGTGACAGTAGGAGAGATATCAGAGAGTTAAACCTTATTCTGACTGAGGAAAGCACCCAATAAGAAGCTTATGGGCTGAGAGATCATAAGCTTTATTGATCATACCTACTCTATATAAGAAAACATTTTTTTATAGGTTGAAAAGGTTGGGTATTGATAATTTCATATGCTTTACCCTAGTAATTGTACTTTTCCTCACTGTAGTGAGTTTATATAGTCTCTAAATATTTTAATAAGAAAAACTTCTATGAGGAGAGTATTGTAACAAATAGGGCAGTGCTAAGTAACGTATATGCATTATTACTGCTAATGCTATCATTACACTGTAATTACAGTAAAGGGTAATCCAAGGGCAACCCAGATGACTCTTGGCATTAATGGGCCACCTTCCTGTTGTCCCCCTCCTAACAATGGGGACGTGACTAGTGCAGAGGTTGGGAGAGCCCTCTCATTGTTCATGTCACAATATGCAGGCTGGTGGTATATGTGCTCTGCCCAGAGCACCATCACTGAGCCACCTGTTTTCTCCAGCTGACCCTGGGGATAGATAAGTGTTAGGGTCATATGATTCACTTGTCAGTTAACTATTTCCACTATTTGGGGGATTTTCAGTACAAACAGCAGTAAAGGCTATGTGGCAAAATGCTAAGTGTATATGCACATGGGCTTTTGGAAAGTAGAAAAATACCGAATGGTACTTATTAAAACATTTTTGAAATTCTGTTTTATACTTTACACCATCTAGGCTGCCATATCCTTAACACATGTTCAATAAAAATATAACCCACGGTGTGTGATGTAGTAGTCTAAGGCCTTGACTTTTCAGCTGTATTAACTGGGTTTGAGTCCTAGTTCTGTCACTGAATAGTTGTGTAGTCTTTGGCAAGTTAACCTCTCTGTGACTCAGTTTTCTCTTTTGCAAATTGGGGATGGATGAAATCCTGTTCGTAAATTCTGATGCTCGTTATATAAAAAGCATGGTGTGTGTTGAGAATTATTATTATTATTATTAAACAAGCAACTTTCAGTGTAGAGAAGGAGTTTTATAGCCTGTTACAAAGCAGCAGTTAGATTCTAAAAACCAACAAAATGTCCAAACTCCAGGAATAATACATTTTTTCTTTGTATTAAAATGGTATAATATTGGGGGATCCAAGATGGCTGCAGCGTAGCAGCTGGAAGCTCTGTCCACTTGCTCCCAGAAACAAACCAATCTTGCAGCTAAACCACAGAGCAATCAACTCAAAAATCTAGCTGTGAGTGAGAGCATGTGTCAGTGAGTGTGTGTGTGGATGAATGTGTGGGGCATGTGTGTGAGTGGGCAAAACCCTGCCCACACGCAAGGCACTGGGGAGCAGGCAGCCTGGGCTATCTTACCAGAGCAGCTGCCCAAACTGGCACTTCTGGCCATGAAGATTTGGGGCAGAAGCCCTTTTGAGGAAGTTAAAATATCACTCTTCGGAAGAAGCCTCCGAGTGCCTGCACCTCAGCGCCCAGACATGTCTCTGTGCCTGCTGCTCTGGCAGGATCAAGTACCGGCAGCAGGACCTGAGAACTGTGGTAAGTAATGGGGAAGGGGCTGTCACCTCCCTGACCCCAGGCTCCACAGGAGCCTCGAATAGGATAGAATCTGACTGAGGAAGCTGTGGTTTGGCTCAGGACCCACAAGCTCTGGGGATGAAGAGACAACGGGTAGTGGAGAGACAGATGGTGGTGGCTGCAGAAATAAAAAGGTGGGAGCAGGCCTGCCAGAGGCTGAGAATCACTGAGGGAGTAGCGAGAGCACTCAGCCACTGCCCCATGTTATAGTATTGCTGGAGGACTCTTCCCAGTACCATCTCCGGGGATAGCCAGAGAGAAACTTTATCTAAAACTGTCAGAGGCTCTGGAAGGCTGTCAACAGCCTGGACCAAGAAAGACTTTGTGCTTTTTTGGGAGGGGGAGCACACAGAGATCAGGCCTCCCAGGGCTCAGTGCTGCAGTGAGAGGGCCACAGACAAATTCTTTTAAAGAGGAGCTGAGGCAAGACTAGGATTCAGCAGGGACCCTGTGCTCTCATGCATGCAAGGAGGGCCACTAGCTAAATGCCTGATGTTTGCTGCAGCCAGGCAGGTCCCCTCACAGGCAGGAATGCTCAACCCCCTACCTGTGGGATTACAGGCTCTGCAGGTCAGTGAGGCCAGGCTCAGGAGTCCCCTGCTGGGTACATATCTGCAGGGGAAAGCTAAAAACTGTGAAAGAGCTCATTTTACCTGACATTATGAGATACAGTCCAGGAGTGTTCAACCTGCGGCCCATGGGCCGCATGCAGCTCAGGATGGCTATGAATGTAGCCCAATACAAAATCGTAGATTTACTTAAAACAATATGAGATTTTTTCTGTGATTACATGTTGCAATGTATTTAATGAGTGGTCCAAGACAACTCTTCTTTTTCCAGAGATGCCAAAAGGTTGGACACCCCTGAGCACTATTCCTCAGGCCCTGATCCACTGAAACCAAACACAGAGATTAGAGACAGGCACAGCAAGGGGTGTTCAGGGCCCTGCCCAGCCTCTGCACCTAGAGAGAGCTGCTGTGTGTGCCAAGTAGGAAAGAACTGCATTTTTTACACGGATTGGCCACTCACAGGAAATGAACAGCTAATTCACCAGAAACCATACATTACTAGAAAGAATCTGGGACAGAGCAAGTTTGTGGCAAGGGGGCAGGGAAACACTCCCACCATTTTCCCTGAAAACTGAACAGCACCCCCTGGGGGTGACCCAGGGTTCCCACCCACCTGATCACACCAGAGATCCCCTCTGGAGGCAGGTGAAGAAGGTACTGGCAGTCCTCTCTGGTCATTAAGTGAACCACTCCTGGACCCTGGGTTGATGGAATGCCAGCAGGGCAGAGCAGTGGGGACCAGACAAATCTGAAGGACACAGCCATAGACTGTGGATTGCTTGTAGTCTCAAACAGACTGCCTAGGGCCAGACTAGCACAGCATCTGACATCAACAGAGGCGGATCCGGAAAGAGAAGACAGTGGTAAACACTGAATTCTACAGAGATGAACTCTACTGTGGTCTTCATGATTTGTGTCATTTTCTCTCCTGCAGGAATTTTTAACATTCATTGCTTTTCCTTCAAGTTTGTGCCTATTATTTCACTAGTTTTTAAATTTTAGTTTATTTCATACCTCATATTCTGCTCCTCCTTTCTCTTACTCCATTTTACCTTCTTCTTTCCTCTTATTATTTCTGTTTTAAATTTTAATTGTTCTCTGGCTATGACTTGTTTCTATTCTGCACTCTTACTATTTCTCCCCCATCCAGGCTCTCAAAAGCATTTTTCTTGTTATTAGCCAACTCACATTCTTCTTTCCTGTTCTTAAAATGCCCACATTCTCTCTCCACCTTTATCAGTCTTCTTATGTTGGTTGTTGATGTGGTGGTTGTTGCATTTCTTAAATTTTATTCCTAGATCTTCACTATTTTTTTATTTCAAATCTCAAATTTAATGTTCCCCTCTCCTACTCCATTTTGCCTTCTTCCTGCCTTTCATTTTTTTTTTATTTTAAATTTTACTTTTTCCCTGTCTTAGCCTGGTTTTGATTTCTCTTAATATTTTTCTTTCCTCTATCCACTCAAAATCACTTTTCTTTCCTCTAGACATCTCATAAGCTTTCTTTCTTTCTTTCTTTTTTTCTTCTTATTCCCATTCCAACAGTATTAGCCTTTGCCCATTTGTTGTGGATATTGCAGTGGTGGGATTTTTTTTTTTTTTTTCAATTTGGTTCTGAATTTTTTCACTATATTTAAATTTTTTTTTAAATCTCACACTATACTCTTCCCATTTCTTACTCCATATTACCTTCTTCCCTCTCCCCTTTTTAAATTATGATGTAAATTCTATTTTCTTTCTTCACTTTCACTAGTCATCACATATTCATTTTTTCCTTTCTTATAATAGTTTTAATCCCTTTACACTTTGTAGGGAGCCATTTCACATGGTGTGGAAATGTAGCTCAGCCTCCACATGGAAAAGCAGTGGAGGAGTGAGTGACACACAAGACCATGCCCACAGAGAGGTTTTGCCGTGGGGAATCAGGCCTGCATTATACCTAGATCTCTATGAGAATTGCTTTTGCTAAAACTCCCTCACCCTGAATTGAGGCAGCAAGTGCTTACTGCAACCTCCTAAAATCTGAGCTAAACCTCCCAAGCATGGAGTGTGACCAGTTCAACAACCTTTCCCCTTCATCTGCAACATCCTTCTCTTTGAAGTAATTAGCAACATTCTTTCCTTTGTTGTCTGTAAAAGGTAACCACTTAATGCAAACCTGTGAATAGTAAATGAGGACTACCCTCCATATAATGTACCCAAAGAAGCAATAAAAGCCTGTCCAGGCAGGGGCTGGGGCCCTCTTGCTCTCTCTCTCTCTCTCTCTCTCTCTCTCTCTCTCTTTTAGAGAGTGGCCATGCCACCCCTTTTTCTCCACAGGACATCTGTTGTCTGTGTGTAATTTTTTCACTAGCAGCCACAACATACATGGATCCTGCAGGCCAGGATCCGCATCAATACTTTTATTAATATTTGTTCATTTGCTGTTGATAGTGTGGTTGGGAGTGGGGTTTATTACTGTGAGTGTTGGTTTTTGTTTCCTGGGTTGTTTCATTTTGTTCTGGCAGCACCTGTACAACAACATACAAGATGAGGTAGGTGGTGTGACTCTGAGAAAGTCAGCTAGAGGGAAGAAACCCTGAAGAATGACTCAACAACAACCAAAATCCAATTACAAAAGAGAGCCCAAATAAATGGCAAAAGGGCATCCCAAGAGCATCTAGCTAAGAATATCAAGGAAATTGCACCACTGAATCTACAGGTCTTCTACCACAGAAGTTCACACCACAAAGACAGGGAGTCAAAGCAGGTCAATCTAATGCACAGAAACAAACAAGTAGAGTCACCTAAAATACAGAGACAAAGAAACAACCCCCAAATGAAAGAAAAGGAGGAATACCCAGAAACAGTGTTAAATGAAATTGGGGCAAGCAATCTATCAGCCATTGAGTTAAAAATCATGGTTATAAGGATGCTCAAGGACCTCAGTAAGAACTACAAGGAACTCTATGGAAGTTACAAGGTACTCACTGGGAACTACATCAGTATTAAAAAAGACATAGAAACTATCTATCAATAAGAACCAGGAGGAAATGAAGAATACAGTATCTGAAATGAAGAACACAGAAGGAGGTATTAAAAGCAGGCTAGAAGAAGCAGAGGATCAAATCAGTGAGCTGGACTACAAGGTAGGAAAAAACTCCCAGAGAGAGCAACAAAACAAAAAAAAGACTCAAAAAGAATGAAGAGAGTTTAAGGGAGTTGCAAAAATATGAAAGGTAATTAGTATCATAGGGATATGAATATTAGGGACAAGGAGAAGAGAGGCAAGGGATAGAAAACTTGTTGGAAAAAGTTATGAGAGAAAACATCCCTAACTTAGTGAGGAAAAAGTCAAGCAAGTCCAGGAAGCACAGAGGGTCCCAATCAAGATGAACCCAAAGAGGCCCACTCCAAGACAAATCATAATTAAAATGGCAAATGTAAAGACAAAGAAAGAATCTTAAAGGCAACAAGAGAGAAACAGCTAGGGAGCTCTGATGAGGCTATGAGTTGATTTCTCAATAGAAACACCATAAGCCAGAAGGGAATGGCAGGAAGTATTTCAAGTAATGAAAAGCAAAACCTTAAACCAAGAAGACTCCAGTAAGGAAGATTCACATTAAAATGGAGGAAAAATAAGGATTTTACCAGAAAAAAAGACTAAAAGAGTATATCTCCAACAAATCAGCATTGCAAGAGATGCTAAAGGGACTGCTTTAAGAAAATGAAGAAAAGAGAGAGAAAAAGAGGAACACAGATACAAAGGAAAAAATGGCAATGAATAAAAGTACCTATCAATAATAACCTTAAATATAAGTGGATTAAATGCTCCAATCAAAAGGTATAGGGTAGCTGAATGGATAAGAAAACATGACCTGCACATATGCTGCCTACAAGACAGAACAAAAGACCTACACAGACTGAAGAGAGAAAGAATGAAAAAATATATTCCAAGCAAACAGACATGAAAAAAATGCTGGGGTAGCAATACTTATATCCAACAAAATACACTTCAAAATAAAGACCATAAAAACAGAAAAAGAAGATCACTACATTATACTTAAGTGAATAAACCCTCAAGAAGATATGACCCTTGTGAACATATACGCACCCAACATAGGTGGACCTAAATATATGAGGAAAATCTTGGAAATCAAAAGAGATATCAAGAGCAACACATCCATAATAGGTGATTTTAAAACCCCATTGTCAACAATGGATAGATCTTCTAAGCAAGGAATTAAGAAGGATATTGTGGCCTTGAACAACACTTTAGATCAAATGGACTTCATTGATATATGCAGAACCTTTCACCCCAAAGAAGCAAAGTATACATTCTTTTCAAATTTACATGGAACATTGTCAAAGACAGAGCACATGGACTTCCAGCCAAGATGGAGGCATAGGTGGACACACTGTGCCTCCTCTCACAACCAAGATTAAGTACAACAAAAACATAGAAACAAACAAACAAAAAAACCCCAACAGAACAGATAGAGGATTGAATTGTACGGAAGTCCAGCAATGATCCGCCCAGACCGGTAAGAGGGGCGGAGTCCGTGGCTGGTGGAGAGGGGTCATGGCAGAAAGAAGCAGTAGCTGGTGGTCCCAGATGCACAGGCCACGGTTGCCGAGCACGGGGAGGCAACAAGCAGACCAAGCGAAGCGCACAAGGTGGCTGACCATGATCACACCTTTGCTTGCTGATACACCAGGCAAAAACAGGCAGTGAGATAAACTGTGCAGTGCAGGGTCCCAGTGCCAGGAAATAAAGCCTAAAAAGCACCAATTGAGAACACTTTTGGGGGTTGGGGTGCCGAGAGAGAATCCCAGCCTCACGGGAGACTTCGTTGGAGAGACCCATGGGGTCCTAGAATGTGCATGAGCCCTCCCACATGGAAATCAGCACCAGAGGGGCCAAATTTGCTTGGGGAAAGTGGTGGAAGGGACTGGAATCTGAGAGAGAGAGTGGAGCAAGCGCCACTGTTCCCTCTCGGACCCTGCCCCCACATCCAGTATCACAACCCAGGGACTGGGTTGCCCCGCCCTGGTAAACACCTAAGGCTCTTCCCTTCACTATGTAACAGCCACGACCAGACCAAAAAAAAAAAAAAGTGCCAAAACCAACGATGGCTCAAATAGAAGAACAGATCGAGGCCCCAGAGCTAATTCAGCTAAGTGACCAAGAGGTAGCCAAACCATCAGATGCATAACTCAAAGCACTGGTAGCTAACCTATCAGATGCACAGTTCAAAGTAGTGGTGATTAGGAAGCTCACAGAATTGGTTGATTTTGGTGGCAAATTAGATGAACAAATGAAGGCTACAATAAGTGAAATGAAAAAAAAAAAAAAAAAAAAAACCCACACAGGGAACCAATAGTAATGGGAGGAAAACTGGGACTCAAATCAATGGAGTGGACAAGAAGGAAGAAAGAAACAACCAAACAGAAAAGAATGAAGAAACAAGAATTCAAAAAAATGAGGAGAGGCTTAGGAACCTCCAGGACATCTTTGAACATCCCAACATCCGCATTATAGGGGTACCAGAAGGGGAAGAAGGAGAGCAACAGGTGGAAAACTTATTTGAACAAATAATAAAGGAGAACTTCCCCGATCTGGCAAAGGAAATAGACTTCCAGGAAATCCAGGAAGCTCAGAGAATCCCAAAGAAGTTGGAAACAAGGAGGAACACACCAAGGCACATCATAATTACATTAGCCAAGATTAAAATGGAGAGAATTCTAGAAGCAGCAAGGGATAAGGGCACAGTCACCTACAAAGGAGTTCCCATCAGACTGTCAGCTGATTTCTCAAAAGAGACCTTGCAGGCAAGAAGGGGCTGGAAAGAAGTATTCCAAGTCATGAAAGTCAAGGACCTACATCCAAGATTGCTCTATCCAGTGAAGCTGTCATTTAGAATGAAAGGGCAGAGAAAGGGCTTCTCAGATAAGGTCAAGTTAAAGGAGTTCATCATCACCAAGCCCTTATTATATGAAATGTTAAAGGGACTTATCTAAGAAAAAGAAGATAAAAATATGACAGTAAAAAGACAGCAAACTCACAGATATTAACAACCACACCTAAAACAAAAGCAAACTAAGCAAACACCTAGAACAGGAGCAGAAACACAGAAATGGAGATCACATGAAGGGTTAGCAACAGGGGAGTAGGAGGAGGAGAAGGGGGAAAGGTACAGAGAATAAGTAGCATAGATGGTGGGTAGAAAATAGACAGGGGGAGGGCAAGAATCGTGTGGGAAAAGTAGAAGCTAAAGAACTTATGACACATGGACATGAACTAAAGGGGAGAATGTGGGTGGGAGGGGTGTGCAGGGTGGAGGGAATGATGGGGGAGAAATGGGACAACTGTAATAGCATAATCAATAAAATATAATTAAAAATAAAAATAAATAAAAAAATAAAATACAGTAATTTACCAAAAAGAAGAAGAAGAAGAAGAAGAAGAAGAAGAAGAAGAAGAAGAAGAAGAAGAAGAAGAAGAAGAAGAACAACCACCACATGGTAGGACAGAAAAGAAGCCTAAACATATTCAAGAAAATTGAAATTATATCAAGCATGATGAAACTAGATCATAATGGCATGAAACTAAGACCAACCTCAAGGAAAAATTCAAATTCATGGAGACTGAATAAGATGCTTTTGAATAATGAATGGGTTAACAATAAGATCAAGGAAGAAATCAAAAAGTTTCTGGAAACAAATGAAAATAAGCACACAACAGCCTAAAACCTATGGGACACTGGGAAGGCAGTCCTGGGAAGAAAGTTTATAGCAACACAGGCTTACCTAAAAAATAATAAAAAAATCCCAAAAAGAAAATAACCTAACCATACATCTACAGGAACTACAGGAACAACAAACAGCCAAGAAGAAGCAGAAAGCCTGAAAAGACTGATAACAACTAGTGAAATTGAAGTTGTAATAAAAAAAACTCCCCACACAGAAAAGCCATGGACCAGATGACTTCACAGGAGAATTTTACCAAACATTTAGGGAAGAGCCAACTCCTATCCTTCTCAAACTATACCAAAAAAATTCAAGAACAGCTAAGGCTCCCAAACTTTTTTTATGAGGCCAGTATTGTCCTAATTCCAAAACCAGGTAAAGACACAATGAAGAAAAAAACACTATAGTCCAATATTTCTGATGAGCATAGATGCTAAGATCCTCAACAAAATACTGGTAATCCAGATCTAGCAATACATTAAGATCACACACCATAATCAAGTGGGATTCATTCCAAGGATGAAAGCATGGTACAATATTCACAAATCAATAAATGTAATACATCACATAAACAAAAGACAAAAATCACATGATCATATTAATAGATGCTGAAAAAGCATTTGATGAAGTCCAGCTCCCATTTATGATAAAATCACTCAGCAAAGGAGGAATAGAGGGAGTATGCATCAACATGATAAAGGCCATATATGAGAAAACTACAGTCAACATCATACTCAATGGGCAAAAAATAAAAGCTTTCCCACTAAGATCAGAAACAAGACAAAGGTGTCCACTTTCACCACTTTTATTCAACAGAGTATTGGAAGTTCTAGTTACAGTGATTAGACAAGAAAAAGACATAAAAGACATCCGAATTGGCAAGGAGGAAGTAAAACTGTCATTATTTGCAGGCAACATGATAATGTAAATAGCAAATCCTCTCTTTCTCTCTCCCTCCCCCTCTAAAAATAAATAAATAAAATCTTTAAAAAACCTGTGGTACATTTACACAATGGAATACTACACAGCAGAAGGAAAGAAGGAGCTCCTATCCTTTGCGACAGCATGGATGGATCCGGAGAGCATTATGCTAAATGAAATAAGCCAGGTGGTGAAAAACAAATACCATATGATCTCACGTACAACAGGAACCTATTGAACAAAACAAATAAATGGGCAAAATAGAACCAGATGCATGAAAACAAGGAACAGACTGATAGTGACAAGAGCGATGTGGGGAGTGGTATAAGGGTGGTAATAAAGGGAAGGGGCTAGTCAAGGAACATGTATGAATGACCCATGGACATGGACAACAGATTGGGGATTGACTATGAAAGCAGCAATGGGCTGGGTGGAGGAAGGTAAAGGGGGAAAAATTGGGACAACTGTCATGGAATAATAAAATATTTAATAAAAATGGTATAGTATTGGTATTGTGTGCTATAATGTAGGTCAGAGACCAGCTAAAATCTCTTGGTCTCATGAGGATCTCTGTTGTAATTGTTCCTACTCTACTTCATTTTTCCTTTTGATACTTGACATTGTCAACTGCCTGAAGTGGCTGATGTAGTCATTTCTGTCCATAATAACTGAGGCTGTGGCATTGGTAATGATCATTATGACTAATCAATAAGATAACCTGTCTGGTACATCCAGCTCTAAATTCTTAGCCCTAAATTGGAGACTCATTTTGTTGACAATGAATTAAAAATGAATTTACATGTATTTTGCCATTATGTTGCTCTGTGGCAAATACAATTAATGGTATGTAGTCACGGGAAAGTCTTTTTTTAAACTGCAAGCTTCTTTGAATACCAAACACCAAAAGAATTCAGAGGGCTCCTAAGCAGCTTTATCAGTTATTTTCAAAGGATTTCCTGGAAGAACCACGGCATCTCAACACTATATGATTTTTCTCACTGCTTTGAAAACTGCATTCACATCGACACCAAAGCTACTGAACTTTCATGAAAAAATTTAGCTTTAGAGCAGAGAAAAGGCCTTTTAAATAATAGTGATAAAAATAAATTTTCAGGCTGTGTCTTTTCTGAAAACCTCATAAAGCCTTTACATGGTTTGGTGAAAGGATTTTTATCCAGGGGTGTTTCTTTTCTTGGGTGGCATTTGATTGATAACATTTCTCAAAGTTTCAATATTTATGAATACCTTTCTCATCTTTTGTTGTTGTGTTTCCAAGTTCACCACATTTCAATTTTACTTATTACAGACAACTATTCCATTAAAAAAAAATTACTCAGTTGACTGGAGCATCATCCTATGCAACAAAAATGTTGAGGGTTCAATCCCCAGTTGGGACACATAGGGAAAGCAACCAATCAATGTTTCTCTCTCACATTGATTTTTTTTCTCTTTTTCTCCTTTCCTCTCTATCTAAACTCAATAAACATATTGAGTTTATCCTCATCCTTGAGTGAGGATTAAAAAAAAATCTATGTGAAAGCTGAGTCACTTAGTTTCTTTATTGTTCAGTTTCTCTGGTTAGCATTTTGTTCCCAAGCCCTTACTTCTGGTTCAGCCACTCTTAACTTCAGTTTTCCATTTCATTTGGGGTTATGCCAGCTGGGGCTGATGACTGACTGCTGACACTGTCTGGCTCTGTGCCCCAATTACTAGCTTTCTTTTTCATAGAGTGTCATATTTCATTAGCTAGTGATCAGGACTCTGAGTTTGGCTCTCCCAAGAAGTTGAAGCTCCTACTTCCTTCTGTTGTGCGATGGTTAATTCTTTTATCTGTATTCCTGTCCTTCTGTCTGCTCTGTACCTGTATTTGATTATGGTGTTACACCCGTGCTCTCTCAGCTTCTAAATGATTTTGCTTCTTAATATATTTTATCTTTCTTTAATTTATATATATTATCAAAACTTTCCAATTCTGCTTTAATTACTATAAAAACAAGTACTTATAGTTTCAGAATCTTTATTTTTCCTGTATATATGTTTATTGTAAATGAATAAAACTTCCATATGTAATTCTACCTCAATGAAATTAACAATGTCCATTTCTGTTTCAGTTTTGTTTTTAACTTTCAAGAAAAGTCAAAATTGTAATCATCTAACTGGATTGAAGTTTAAGAGTAATCAGAACCAAAATACCAGTGCACTGGGCATGACATACCAAAGATTTATAGATTTCTATTGATTTAAAACATTTTGTATCGTTTTGTGAACATTTTCCCAGGTCTTATTCCTTTAAAAAATATTCTCCAGTAACTACATGGGTTTATCATTTGAAAGCATCTGGGGGTAAGTACTCTTAAGTGCTCATAAAACTTTAGCCATTGAATGACAGCTTTTGTTGCCTGTGATTTCAAAGAAAATAAAATGATAGCCAACCATGGTCCCTGGAAAGTGAAGGGACCATACAGCAATGGCCTTTTTTATATGTGCTGCTGAAGTGAACACAACAAACTTTGGCATATGTGTTTCAGTCAGGGTTCTCCAGAACAAAAACAATAGAATATATATAGTGATTAATTTATTATTTTAAAGAAAGTGGTTTATGTAATTGTGGGGGCAGGCAAGTCTTAAATTTGTAGGGTAGACTTGCAGGCTGGAAGTGGGCAGGGTTTGTATGTCACAAGTCTTAAGGTGAGGGAATGGAGTTCTATGCACAAGAAAGTCATTTAACAATCTCTTAAATAAGTGTTTCCTTTTATAGTCTGTAAAGTCACATGTTCCTTTCTAGTTCTATTACTGAATGTATGTCAATTCAAATAAATTCCATTTCTCAAGGAGGCTCATTTTCAAAGGCCAAAACACTACATAGAAATCAATCAACATTAATCATTATCCAACTTTTAAGGAATAGGTTAATTCTTGTCCTGTTAGAAGTCTTCAACAGCACAAAAATATGAAATCTTCCCAATTTATTTCACAACCACAGCTTTCAGCTTCAAGAAGCCATTGGCCTTATCTGTGTTTTCACTGCCATCATTAGGGTTGGGAGCGAATCAAACTCAGTAAACCCTTACTGCTTTGAACAATATATCACAGAAAGAAAACTTCAGAATAATCTATTTTATAAAATGCAAGAAAAAACTCCTATGTAAATATTAGCAAATTGAGTTCAGGGCCTACCTGCTCAGGTGCTAGTACAGAGAAAACAGAACTGGGGTGAGATTTGTCTGGGCAAGCCAGAAAAAAAAATGGAAGATGGATTAGAGAGTTTCAGGTTTGTCCAAGAGTGGGATGGAACTGCTGTATCATGAAGTCTAAACTGCAGAGAGAGGGAAGTAGAAAAAGGCAAGGCTGCCAGATGGGGAGAAGACAAAGCATCTATGAGCCAGCAACTGTGTTAACAATACCAGTGGAATCAAGGGTGATATGACAGGTAACATGCACTCCACAGGGCAAAGGTCTTCACCAGAAGTGAAGGAAAATGGTCTAGAAATGTTTGGGGGGAGTTGGAAGGACAGTGACCTCACCTGATTTGAGGAATAATGCTATAATAGTTATAATGATGGTAATTTAATAGCTAACATTTCTGGAGGCCTTAATGGGCCCCAAGCTATGGGCTGAATATTTTGTATATCCTATGTCATTTATTATGTGCCTTTAAGGAAGAGCTAGTGATAGTCAAGGTGGGAACAAGGGGAGGACATTCCAAGAGAGGTCTGAAGACATAAGGAAGTTTGTAGGTAATGGAAAGTACATGAGAGTAAAGTATCAGGATTTGGGAGGAAGGGGTTGGAGTGGGAGGGACCAATCATATAGCCCATTCAGTGAGGGAGGGAAAACAAGCTTGTGGTTGGGGAGTTAGAGTGGATTCTTGTTGGATGAAAACAAACACAGTGAAAGATCAAGTCTAGATCAGTGAAAGAAATCTAGATGCAGGTAGTAGAAAGAAGCGAGAAGGCAGAGCAGGAGCTACTTAGAGAACCTAGGCCTCTTACAGGTGCTGTCAGAGGCAGAGCAAAGAGGAGGGGCTGGAGCCTACAAATGATTTGCAGGCCACAAGCACAGCTGGTTTTCTTTCTGTTTCTCCAGAGCATTGACTTCACTGAATATATATTTTCAGTCTCTCAGGAGGATAAGGCTTCTAGAAGTTCTTGAGATATTTTATCCTTTTATATTATCAACAAATATGTGTTGATTACCTACTGTGTGCTATGTTAGGTGCCATAGGGTTACAAAGATGTAGAAAATAGGGCCCATGACCTCAAGAGACTTGGGGTCTAATTGAGAAGAAAGGCCATGTGTGAGAAGTGAAAAATATGAGAAGCTAGTGGTAAGATACAACAAAATCATAATTAAGCACATGACATTTGGGAAATAAACAGTATGGATAGGTGTCTGAGTTCAGAGAAGAGAGTAGACCTGAGTGGTATGGGAAGGTGTTAGTGGGATATAGAAGAGCTTGTACAAGGGTTGGGATAACATTTGGACAAGTCGAGAGAAAAGTGCATTCCAAGCCTGAATAAGACATCTGCCAAGTTGGAGAGCAGGTAGAAGAGGGTTCATGCCAAGGGGCCTGTAGAAAGGGACTCAAACAGCAGGCAGCAGGACCAGTGAGGAGGCCCTGGGATGTTAAAATGAGGAGCCAAAAAGTCAGGGTTTGTCCTGAGACATTGAGAAGCCAGGAGGGTATGAGTCTTCACTCTCTGTGATTGATGTCTCCTGAGAGAATGGTTCTGTAAAGCAATTCCATGCAGTTCATTCCAGGGTGCTCACAAACATTTAATAAATAAGAGTCTTTGAACAGACGCTAGCCTTTTTAGGGTGAGAGTCTGGTAGTTCCTGGCAATTGCTCTTCTGCAAATTGGGATGCAAGAATAATAAAAGAACCAAAAGGATGCCTAATTTAGATGTGTTTGTTTAAGTATGTTTACCATGTGGTTTTGAAATAGATCTCACAGGGGTTTAGTGACTCACAAGAAGAAGCTGAACAGGGCACACGCTGACAGCTGAAAGGGGTGGATTGCCAGGTTTCACAGGGCTGGTCTCTATCAGTTCTTGTGGCTGGAGGACAGGCAGGTGTATGGCGCCTGGCTTCATGCTCATCATGAGACCATATAAATATGTTACCACAACCTGGGAATGATGAAGTTCTTTCTCATGCATACAATTTGCATTTATGAGGGTGTGAGTCTTCATAGAGATAAAGCATTGTTATGTGCACATGTGTGTGCTAAAACACATCTGTGCAGCAATAACTAATGCTGGACCTCACCATGGTCTGCACAAATAAAGGCAAACCACTTGACAAGGAAAAGAATGTTTGTTAAAAATAAAATATCTATTTAAGGCATGGACAGTTTAATTTTTAAGGTTAATTACCAGAAAACCATGTATATAAACTCTCATACATACTTCTTAAATTTCCTAAAGTCTTTCATGTTGTTACCATATTTCTATATCCATGTTTTGGTCATGACCTTCTTAGTATGTTGAATTCTTAAGAATGATGAAAACTCTGCATCCAGAGCAGAAGTCTTAAAATCCCACCCTACTTCTACATATTGTTAGGACATTTAGATCCTCTCTTTGTTCTATTACTTTTATTACCAAAGTCAATGTACATTTTAATTCATTCTGATACACTCGGCTAATAATAAGATCAGTAAATTAGATGGGTGAAAAATAATATATATAAAATTGAAGGAACTAATTTGTAGATATGGAAAAGAAGAGGAAAATACACTGATCAAAGTTGCTTACTTAGTAGTCTTTTCTGTTCCTATGGATGAAATAAAAGTAGATCTCAGCTCTGTGCCATTTTAAAAGATTCTGAATTTTAAATCAATGTAGATTTTTAAAAATTCAGCTGCACTATAATCAATATGGTTTCCTGACTATCATAGACAACTTCAGACACATTCTACAGAAATGGACATGCCAATGGGAGGGCCATGTCTCTTCAGCGTCCTCACCCTTGCTCTGTAATGTTGGTGCATCACCAATGTGGAGAAGCCTGTTTATAAGCATCCTACTGAGTTATCCTTAGTTCCTGGAGAAGTGGTATCTAAGAAAGTAGCAAATTCTCACATTGCCCAGTCTTTTCATTTGACGAGAGCCAGGGAATTAACAGCAGACCACCAATGGATGAATTCATCATTAGCACTGTATCCCAGACCACTCAAAAGAGTTCGTGAACTGAGGTTTAGATTTCTGTCAACAGGTTAGGTTTTAACCATAAAAAGCTTCTATCAAGGCACTTAACAGATGACCTAACTGAGTGTGAGAATTGCTCCTGTGCTATTTCCAGCCACACAGTGGCAGTGATTCCTGCTGGGTGTAAAACCACAGCACACAGACCTCACCTTCTGAGACAAGCAGCACCATATGCATGGAAATGGCACAACCAATTTTAACAATTTCAGTTTAACACAAAGAATGAGCAAAATATCTGATAGAGGTGGAGGCTGAGAAGTCTGGAGGCTTTGGGGACAGAGGAGATGTGCTCTGAGGGACAGCTTGGGATGATATATTTACTTATTAAAGGTGAAATGACTACCTAGGAAATGATTCTAGGAAATGAATCAAGGTTTGGAAAAGGAGGTAGGAATTTTGAGATGCTGGAGCAGAAGGAAAGAGCTTAATGAACTGTGGTGGGGCACATGAAGAGATGTTCCAGGCAAATGTTCCAGGCAAGGAGCTCCATCGAGCACATGTTCACCCAGTGGAAACGTTGCAGTTTAAACATTGTTCAATCCTTGGTGTGTCAGAACACATCGTACCCTTGGCTTGAAAAGGCCAGTTTCATTTATCCCCTTCCTGAATTTCAGGAAGCCACATGGCTGACCCACCCTCTCCTACCCCTTCCCAGAAATCCCATTTCCCCATTCTTCAGCCACAGTGGGTTGTTTCACAGGTCTAGACACAATTTCAGTGTTTTCTCTGCACATGCTTTTGAGGGTGTCATTTCCTCTCTTGAAATACCTTTCTTCTGGGTCCTTTTTAATGCTTATCAAATGCCAACTCCTTTGCAAAGATTCTCCTGATCCTTCTGATAATAGTTTTCTCTCTCTCTGGACACATGGCATTTTCCACTTATGATGGAATTCAACCTGTTTCATCATATAGTAGGGTTATCTTTCCAACAGATTATTAACCTTTGAATATATAAAATTTTATTTTCATTTTCTTTGGATACTTACCTATATGTAATACAACTCTTGTACACATAATGTGCATAATAAATACACATTGAATTAAATTGAATTGATATCTGTTGAATAACTGAATCAATGCTGTGGAAATGACTCCCTTTCCATGGAAACCCCTTTACTAAAAAGTGGAACCAATGTTCCATAAAGCATGGAATTCTGGGGGCTGGATAAGAAACAAGGGTGGATGGATTTGGTACTAGGATTGTAGAATATGGTAGAATATGGTGCTAAGGGCATTCATAAGATTGTATCTCAGGGTGGAGTCAGATTTGAGAATGAAATACACAGTCCAAAATGAGTATTGACTGAAGATGCAGAAGCCAGCAGTTTACCAAGATGGAGTAAGCTGACTGGGCAGAGGAATCGCTAGGAGGTACAGTTGGAGAGTCCTCTCACAGTTACAGGAGTAAAAAGATTGGAACCTGGTTAAAGGATTAAGTAAAATAAGTGCTTCATGATACTTTCCTCCTTTATTGTTTCAGGAGATTTCAAACATGTTTGCCATTATCTTAGTTCACATAACATTGACATGGGTTGGTAGAAGTTCTCAGTAGCTGACTAGTGGTGGATCATCCTAATGACCTAGTTGGAATCAGTGTTTCTTAATCTGTCTTTTAACAGTTTGTTTTTAAATTGTTCTTCCAATAACTTGTTATCTGTTATCTTGCTTCAACCTTGTGAACCGGGTGAGGTGGGTAGCTTTCTTGAACCCTGGTCAAACTGAGTAGGCTGGACATATCATAATTGGCTCTTCCTGTCAGGGGCAGATGGCCTAAACTTACCCAGCCTCCTAGAATCTCATTCTTAGAGCATATCTCTTTTGATTTAATTTTGGAGGAGGGGGTTCTGGATCTAATGATTGTGGTGAAGTATGGTGAAAACAGTTCTGAAAGTAAACACCTAGTCCAAGTCATACTTTT
Source organism: Anoura caudifer (assembly GCA_004027475.1). NCBI lineage: Eukaryota > Metazoa > Chordata > Mammalia > Chiroptera > Phyllostomidae > Anoura > Anoura caudifer. The sequence continues at coordinate 28,920 of PVKU01005901.1, read as the reverse complement.
TTCACTGAAAAACTATGGTTCAAGGTTATTCTCTCTGGACTTCAGATAACTTGCTTTAAAAATGGTATAATAAAGCCAAGCAGCCCTATTTGTAAATTCTTGAAAGTAGTGAACTTGACACTATAGGTTTCCGAGGTTCTTTTCTTTAATTAGTTAATTCATAGTATTCATTAGTATTTTTGTATTTGTTTCTTTTTAAAAATTTTATTGAAATTGTTGTTCAAGTACAGTTTTCTGTCCTTTACTCCCTTCCCAGCCCACCCATCCATCCCTCCCCACCTCCCTCCCATTTCCACCCCGCTAGTTTTTGTCCGTGTGTCCTTTATATTTGTTCCTGTAAACCCTTCCCCTTTTCCCCAGAAATTCCCCTGAAATTCCCTCCCCTCTCCCATCTAGTGACTGTCAGCCTGTTCTCTATATCAGTGTCTGTGGTTATATTTTGCTTGTTTGTTTGTTTTGTTGTTTAAGTTCCTGTTAAAGGTGAGATCATATGGTATTTGTTTTTCACTGCCTGGCTTATTTCACTTAGCATAATGCTTTCCAGTTCCACCCATGCTGTTGCAAAAGGTAGGAGCTCCTTCTTTCTTTATGCTGCATAGAATTCCATTGTGTAAATGTACCATAATTTTTGATCCATTCATTTATTGATGGGCACCTAGGTTGCTTCCAACACTTGGCTATTGTAAATTGTGCTGCTATGAACATTGGGGTGCATAAATTCTTTTGGATTGGTGTTTCAGGGTTCTTAGGATATAATCCTAGCAGTGGAATTGCTGGGTCAAAAGGTAGATCCATTTTTAGTTTCTTACAAAATTCCATACTCTTTTCCATAATGGTTGTACCAGTCTGCAATCCCACAACAGTGCACTAGGTTCCCCTTTTCTACACATCCTCTCCAACACTTGATTGTTGCTTTGTTTATGATGGCCATTCTGACTGGTGTGAAGTGGTATCTCATTGTGGTTTTAATTCACATCTCTTTGATAGCTAGCAATATTGAGCATCTTTTCATGTGTCTCTGGATCCTCTGTATGTCCTCCTTGGAGAAGTGTCTGTTCAAGTCCTTTGCCCATTTTTTAATTGGGTTGCTAGTCTTCTTAGAGTGGAGTCATGTAAGTTCTTTATATATTTTGGAGATTAAACCCTTGTCTGAGGTATCATTGGCAAATATGTTTTCCCATAGAGTTGGTTCTCTCTTTATTTTAATACTGTTTTATTTAGCTGTGCAGAAGCTTTTTATTTTGATGAGATTCCATTTGTTTATTCTTTCCTTTATGTCCCTTGCTCTAGGGGACATATCAGTAAAAATGTTGCTGCATGAAATATCTGAGATTTTCCTGCCTATGTTCTCCTCTAGGACTTACGGTGTCACGGTTTATTTTTAAATCTTTTATCCACCTTGAATTTATTTTTGTGTATGGTGTAAGTTGGTGTTCAAGTTTCATTTTTTTGCATGTAGCTGACCAGTTCTCCCAACACCACTTGTTGAAGAGGCTATTTTTACTCCATTTTCTGTTGCTGCCTCCTTTGTGGAATATTAATTGACCATAAAGACTTGGGTTTACTTCTGGGCTCTTTGTTCTGTTCCATTGGTCCAAGTGCCTGTTTTTATGCCAGTACCAAGCTGTTTTGATTACAGTGGCCTTGTAACACAGTTTGGTATCAGGTATTGTGATCCCTCCTACTTTGCTCTTCTTTCTCAAAATTGCTGCAGCTATTGGAGGTTGTTTATGGTTCCATATAAATTTTTGAAGTGTTTGTTCTATGTCTGTGAAATATGCCATTGGTACTTTAATAGGTATTGCATTGAATCTGTAAATTGCTTTGGGTAGTATGGACATTTTGATGATGTTAATTCTTCTGATCCATGAACACGGTATATGTTTCCATTTGTTTGTGTCTTCCTTGATTTCTTTCTTCAGTGTTGTGTAGTTTTCTTAGTACAGGTCTTTTACCTCCTTGGTTAGGTTTATTCCTAGGTATTTTATTTTTCTTTTTGCTATATTGGGTGGGATTTTTTTTCTTGATTTCTGCTTCTGCTGTGTCATTGTTGGTATATAAAAATGCCTTTGATTTCTGGATATTGGCTTTGTATCTGGCTGTTTAGCCAAATTCATTTATTAGGCTGAACAGCTTTTTGGCAGAGTGTATAGGATTTTTTGCATACACTATCATGCCATCTGCAAACAATGATAGTTTTGTTTCCTCCTTTCTGATTTGGATGCCTTTTATTTCCTTTTCTTGTCTAATCACTGTGGCTAAGACTTGTAATACTATATTGAATAGAGGTGGTGAAAGTGGACAACCTTGTCTTGTTCCTGATCTTAGTGGAAAAGATTTAAGTTTTTGCCTGTTGAGTATGATCTTGTCTGTAGATCTCTCATATATTGCCTTTATTATGTTGAGAAATGCTCCCTCTATTCCCACTTTGCTGAGTGTTTTTATCATAAATGGGTGTTGTACCTTATCAAATGCTTTTTCTGCATCTATTGATATGATCATGTGATTTTTGTCTTAGCTTTTGTTCATGTGATGTATTACATTTACTGATTTATGAATATTGAACCATCCTTGCATCCCTGGGATGAATCCCACTTGGTCATGGTGTATGATCTTTTTAATGTATTGTTGGATGCGGTTTGCCAATATTTTGTGGAGGATTTTAGTGTTTATGTTCATCACCAATATGGGCCTGAAGTTTTCTTTCTTTGTTATGTCCTTATCTAGTTTTGGGATTAGGATGATGTTGGCTTCATAAAAAGAGTTTGGGAGTCTTCCATCATTTTGGATTTTTTGGAATAGTCTGTGAAGGATAGTGGTTAGCTCTTCCTTAAATGCTTTGTAGAATTCTCCTGCAAAACCATCTGGTCCAGGGTTTTTGTGTGTCGGGAGTTTTTTGATTACTGCTTCAATTTCATCTGCTGTTATTGGTCTGTTCAGGTTTTCTGCTTCTTCTTCATTGAATTTGGGAAGATTATATTGTTCTAGAAATTTGTTCATTTCACCTAGGTTTTCAAATTTCTTGGCATATAGTTCTTCATAGTAATTTCTTACAATCTTTTGTATTTCTGTGGTATCAGTTGTAATCTCTCCTCTTTCATTTCTGATTGTGTTGATTTGGGTCCTGTCTCTTTTTTTTCTTAATGAGAGTGCTTAAAGGCTTGTTGATTTTGTTTATCTTTTCAAAGAATCAGCTCCTGGATTCATTGATCCTTAGAACTGTGCTTTTAGTCTCTATGTCATTTAGTTCTGCTCTGATCTTGGTTATTTCCTTCCTTCTACTTGCCCTGGGCTGTCTTTGTTGTTGTTCCTCAAGTTCTTGTAGATGTAGGGTTAGGTTGTTTGTCTGAAATGGTTCTATCTTTTTTAGGTAGGCCTGTATCGCTATGAACTTCTCTCTGAAGACTGCCTTTGCTGTCTCCCATAAGTTTTGGGTTGTTGTGAGTCCATTTTTGTTTGTTTACTGAAACTTTTTGATTTCTTCCCTAATTTCATTCTTGACCCATTCATTACTTAATAGCATGCTATTCAATCTGCCTGAATTTGGGTGTTTTGGGTATTTCCCCTTGGGATTGGTTTCTAGTTTCAGTCCCTGTGATCCTAGAAAATGCTTGGTATGATTTCAATGTTCTTGAATTTGTTGAGGCTTGTTTTGTGTCCTACCATGTGGTCTATCTTTTAAAATGTTCCATGTGCATTTGAAAAGAATGTATATTTAGCTTCTTTGGGATAAAGGGCTCTATATATATCTGTTAAGTCCATTTCATCTAGGAAATTGTTCAAGGCCACAATATCTTTGTTGATATTTTGTTTGGAAGATCGGTCCATTTTTGACAGTGGGGTGTTAAAATCCCCTAGTATAATTGTGTTGCTTTCAATATCTTTCCTAAAGTCCTCTAAGATTTTCTTTAAGTATTTGGGTGCTCCTATGTTGGGTGTATTTATATTTACAATGTTTATGTCTTCTTGTTGTATTCTTCCTTTGATTATTATGAAATGACCTTCTGGGTCTCTCTTTATGGCCCTTGTTTTTGAAGTCTATTTTGTGTGATATGAGTATTGCTACCTCAGCTTTTATTTTCCTGTCCATTTACTTGGAAAATTTGTTTCCAGCCCTTCACTTTCAGTCTTTGTAGGTCTTTTTTCCTTAGGTGTGTCTCTTGTAGGCAGCATTTGAGTGGGTCATACTTTTTTATCTATTCAGCTTTTCTATGTCTTTTGATTGGAGCATTTAATCCATTTATGTTTAAGGTTATTATTGATAGGTACTTATTAATTGCCATTTTTGTACCTGTGTGCCTCTTTCTCTCTCTTTTCCTTCCTTTCCTTAAAGCAGTGTCTTTAGCATGTCTTGCAGAGCCATTTTGGTGGAGCTGTATTCTTTTAGACTTCCAAATAAGGAGCTGGGAAGTTCTGTATTTGGCCTTCTATCTTGATTGTGAGCCTTGCTGGGTAAAGTAGCCTTGGTTGCAGGCCTCTGGTTTTCATTACTTGGAATATATCTTGTCATTCTCTTCTGGCTTGCAGAGTTTCCATTGAGAAGTTAGCTGCTAACCTTATCAGGGTTCCCTTGTATGTTACTTCTTATTTCTCACTTGCTGCCTTTAAGATTATCTCTTTGTCTTGGAATTTTGCCATTTTAATTTTGATTTGTCTTGAAGTGGGTCTCTTTGGGTTCCTCTTGATTGAAAGTCTCTCTGTTTCCTGGATTTGTGTGACTTTTTTTAATCATCAAATTAGGGAAGTTTTCCATCATTACTTTTTCAAATAGGTTTTCTATCCCTTGCTTTTCTCCTTGACCTTCTGATATCCCTATTATATGGATATTATTATGTTTCATATTGTCTTGCATTTCTCTTAATCCCTCTTTATTCTTTCTGAGCCTCTTTTTCTTTTCTTGATCTTTCAGGGTGTTTTTTTCTACTTTGTCCTCCAGGTCGCTCATCTGATCTTCTGCTTGATCGAGCCTGCTTTTGATTCTTTCTACTGTGTTCTTCAGTTCAGAAATTGTATTCTTCATTTCCTCTTAGCCCTTGTTGATAGTTTCTATTTCCTTTTTCATGCTGATATAGTTTGCAGTGAGTTCATTGTAGTTTCCCTGTAGTTTCTGGTAGCTCATTGTGAGCTCATGGAGCTTCCTGATGACCATTGCTTTGAGCTCAATATATGAAAGTTGAGTTGCCTCTATTTCATTTAGCATTCTTTCTGAGGTTTCCTCTTTTCTTTTCGTTTGGGGATTGTTTCTTTGTCTTCCCATTGTTTGTGAGACTCTTCTTGTTAGCTTCAGCTTCTTAAATTGATCTGTTCTGGCCTCCTGGGTTTGTGGTGTGAACTTCTGTGGTAGAATACCTGTGAGATTCAGTGGTGCTGTCTCCTTCATTTATCCTGGTGTTCACAGCTTCCTCCTATGCTTTTTTTATGATCAGTTGGAGGGGTAAGGCAAAGTGGTTTAAGACAGCAAGAGAGTATTCTATGATATTTACAGTAGCAGCTGGTAGAGAAGAGACAGGAGATCTTTTGTCTATGTATAGTGTTAACCATGATCTACCACCCAGCTAGCCACTTTTTAGAAAGGATGGAAAGAAAATAAGACTCTTGTTGGGGAGGGAAGGATTGTGAGTTGGATCTAGAAAGCAGTTAGGTTGTGGGAGGTCAGATTCTGAGGTAAGGTAAGAGTAAAGGATAGTAAATAGGTGTAGTGTGTGAGAGAATAGAGTTAACCACAACAGTAATATAGTTTAGGAATCTGTGAAGTGAGCTAAGATCTGGGAGGGGTATTGTGTAGTATTTACAACTGTATGGAACATCTATTATTTATAATGATATTAGAGCAACAATCATATGACTGAATCTATGAGGTCTAGATAACAAGAATAGGGAGCATAGGACCTTGAGTAGCGTGGTAATGGAACACAAGTGAAGTGAAGGACAGTAAATTAGCAATACACTATGAATCAGAGAACAGGGGAAACCTGTCAAACAATACAATATAACCAGCCAAGCAAAGAAGACTAAACAGAAAGAAGAGGAATACAAAAATACTATTCAAATAAAAGATGTAAGAATAATGAAAAAATAATAATACAGATATACAATAACTTGCAGGTTCTCTGTAATAGCAAAGTGAAATTTGTCCCACTGTCCCAGCTGTTGGGATGCCCCCTCTTTGGGTCAAACTCTGGTCTTTTCACAGTTCTGGGTTTTTTTTTTTTTTTTGTCTCACTTGTGGATATTTAAAAAGAGAAAAAAGAAAAAATGGGGAAAAAAGCAGAGGAAGGAAGGAAGAAGAGATAAAATTGGAAAGAAAGGAAAAAGAAGGTATAAAACAAGAAAGAAGGAAAGAGAAACAAAAGGAATTGAGGGATAAAAATAATAAAAAATAAAAAATTACTTTAAGAAATCAAACAAACAAAAACCAAAACAAAACAAAACAAAAACCTCTTGCTGGTTTCAAACTGGCCAAACTGGTTTTTCTGGTCTTGCTGGCTGCAGCAGGCTGAGGGGTGACTGGTATTGCTTTTCTCCCTGTTCAGCACTCAGTCAGCTTCAGGCTACTCTCTCCAGGGCTAGCCTGGTGCCTCTCTGAAGGGCCTCAGGTGTGGGCTCCGAGCCTCCTGCAGAGCACGACGTGCTTTCCCCAGGTTTACCGGTGTGAGCTTGGGTCTTCCACACTCCCTGAGTTTATGGGTGTGAGCTCTGGGTTTCCTGCATTGCTCGAGCTCACCTTGGGTTCATGGGCATGGACTGTGGTTCTACAGATAGTGCGCACTCCCTGGGTTTACAGGTGTGTGTTCTGGGTCTTCCACAAAGCCCCCTCCTCCGGTTGCAGGTGTGGGCGTAGGCACAGAGCCAGGCCACCTATGGTCGCAGGGGCTGGGGCATGCACTCCTCCCAGGGCTATGTGTTGGTGCTCACAGCCCCTGTGTGTTTGTCACTCGGTCCTTATTCCCCTCTCTGAGACTTCAAGCAACCAACCAGGTCTCTCCTGGTGCTGCTCAAACCTTGTTAGGCCAGGGGGGAAGAGGTTGATCTGGCTTTCTCCCAAGAGCCCTTTGGCAGACCCGGTGAGCATCCGGTCTGGGGCTGCAGCCACCTTGGTCCCAGCACTGATCCCTGGGCCCTTATTATCCTGAAGTACTCTCCTTACCATCTGGTTTTTCAATGTCTGCTACAATTTTTGTTTTCCTATTTTCATATATGCTGTGGTACTGTTGGCTGTTTCCTCTGTTCCTCCGTATATTGGCGAGGTTTTTCTCCCATGTGTAGGTGGAAGTAGAATCTGTTCCCTCCTACCATGCCGCCATCTTTCCTCTCTAATATTTTTTTTAGAACTAGAATATGATTCCTGTATACATGCTGTTGGTGAAATGAGTCACATGACCGCAGCTGGAAGACAGGTGGCGCAGTATCCTTAGGACATGGTGTCCATAGCTGGGCACCCACACACCAGTCAGAATTCCTCACTAGTCACCAAAACTGTGCTTAAAGTATTTTTTGTTGATTATTCTACTACAGTTTTTCCAGTTTCCCCCCTTTATCCCCCTTCTACCCTGCCCCCCAACCCTCCAGCATTCCCCCCTGCTTAGTTCATGTCCATGTGTTGTACATATAAGTTCTTTGAGTCCTCTGTTTCCTTACCATATTTTATCTCTCCCCATCTATTTTATGCCTAGTAATTATGCTTCTTCTTCCCTGTACCTCCCCCCCTCCCCACTGAACTCCCTCTGTGTGATATCCATTTCTCTGACTCTGTTCCTGTTCTGACTGTTTGCTTAGTTTTTGTTTTCATTGTTTTTCTTTTATTTTAGGTTCATTTGTTAATAGTTGTGAGTTTGTTGTCATATTATTGTTCACATTTTTTATCTTCTTTTTCTTAGATAAGTCCCTTTAACATTTTATATAATAAGGGCTTGGTGATGATGAACTCCTTTAACTTGACCTTATCTGGGAAGCACTTTATTTGCCCTTCCATTCTAAATGAAAGCTTTGCTGGATAGAGCAATCTTGGATGTAGGTCCTTGCCTTTCATGACTTCAAATTCTTCTTTCCAGCCCCTTCTGGCCTAAAAGGTTTCTTTTGAGAAATTAGCTGATAGTCTTATGGGAACTCCTTGATAGGTAACTGTCTCCTTTTCTTGCTGCTTTTAAGATTCTCTCCTTATCTTTAATCTTGTGTAATGTAATTATGACAAGGCTTTGTGTGTTCTTCCTTGAGTCCAACTTCTTTGAGACTCTCTGAGCTTCCTGGACTTCCTGGAAATCTATTTCTTTTGCCAGATTGTGGAAGTTTTCCTTCATTATTTTTTCAAATGAGTTTTCAATTTCTTGTTGTTGTTCTCCTGCTGGCACCCCTATAATTCGGATATTGGAACATTTCAGGTTGTCCCAGAGAACCCTCAGCCTCTCTTTATTTTTCTGTATTCTTGTTTCTTTGTTCTGATCCAGTTGGATGTTTATTTCTTCCTTTTGTTCCAAATCATTGCTTTGAGTCCTTGTTTCCTTCCTGTTACTGTTGGTTCCCTGAATATTTTTGCTTTATTTCATTTTGGGTATCTTTCATTTGTTCTTTCATTTTTCAACCAAGCTCAATCAGTTCTGTGAGCATTTTGATTACCAGGGCTTTAAATTCTCCATCAGATAGGTTGGCAATCGCCTCATTGATTAGTTCTGAGGTTTTGCTGTGTTCTTTCATTTGGGCCATTTTTCTTTGTCTTGGCACACCTGATAACTTGTAAGGGGTGGAACCTTATGTATTCACCTGGGTAGGGCAACCCTCTTTGTTGCATGCATGGGAGGGGCCGGAGAGGGAACAATGCAGCTTGCCTGCTCCTCTCTAGCACACTTTCCAACAGACTCTCATGTCAGACTGGAAGTATCTTCTACCGTGGCAACCCCAGCCTTAGCCCACAGTAAGCTCTGAGTCTCAGTTTTCCCCTCAAGTCAGTCCCTCCAGAGCAGCTCTGCCAGGTCTACAGTGAGCCCCCCCCCCCCAGCTGCCTTGTTGTGGTTTTTTGAGTCAGCCTGTGAAGTCCGCTTTACCAGTCTGGTTGTTCTGATTGATTTTTTTCTTTAATTCCTTGGTTGTCAGAGTTCTATACAGTTTGAATTTCTGGCACTTTTGGCTGTTTATTGATTTTAGATTGGTTGTTATCCTCCTTTTGGTTGTGCAAAAAGAAGCAAAGTTTTCTACCTACACCTCCATCTTGGCCAGAACTCCTAATTCATATATCTTGAGCACTGGTTTGTGAGGGCCCAGGACTGAACAACACATGGCTGTTCCCTGGAAGTGCCAACACTCCATGCTTTGGGCTGCTGATTCCAGTTTGTCTTAAAGAATCATTGCTTTCTTCAGTTCTAGCAAGTCTCTGCAATCTAGAAAAATATTGACAGTGAAATTATAGGTACCTTTCTCATTACTTTATAAGTGTTTCTGTAAAATGAAGATGATAAAAGCACTACGTGGTAAGGCTGTGGCAAGGATGAAACGAATTGTAATTTGGAAGGGATTTATGAACTGTGAAGGGCTATGGAAATATAAATGGTAATTCTTACCATTATTTTCCTGCAGATTCCGGAATACCTCTTCCAGTTCTAGTCTGAAGGAGACCAAGAGAAGAAATGGGCAGGAGGAAGTTTCTCATTATGTGGGTGACTTCTCAGGCCACGCCTGTGCTCTTGTGGTCACCATCCATAGCCACTTTATGGAAGGTGTGCCCAGAGAGGAAGGAGGAGGTGGGTCTGGTTGGGGAAGGAAGTGCTCAGTAGGGAAATCATGCTTGTTCTCAACTTCCTCTTCTGTGGGAGACATCGCCCGCTTCCACCTGTTTTACCTGTGTTTTAATGCCTGGTATAGCAGAAGGCTGCAAGGCTTTGGGGGTGAATGGGCCTGGACCTATTATTTACCTCCAGCCTGAGGCAATGTACATACTCTTACTCTCTCTTAGCCTTAGTCCTCTAATTTGCATAATGGGAGGAGGAATAATACCTTATCTAACAGTTGTTGTGATGGTGAACTAATTTATGTAAAGTGTTTTGCACAGAATTTGCACATTTTAAGCATTTAAAAAGGGCTTTTGTTGCCTTTAAACTTTATTTGTATTTCAGTATTCATATTGGCAGGTGACTTGGGGCTGGGAATATATATTTCATCCTTATTCAAATTATGTTAGATGCTTTCTGAAGAAGCCAATGTTTCCTCTCTAACCATTTCAAAGGTTAAAACAGTTGCCCTGGAATTGTAAGTGTTATTATTATGGGGTTAGATAAATCTGTGTGTCTGACTGTGTTATTCCTTTTCTCTTCAGATTTATGGGTCTAGGACTTCTGCCCAAGATGGAGGCGTAGGCAGACACACTGTGCCTCCTCCCACAACCAAAAGATGGATGACAACAAATTTAAAAACAAAACCCAACCAGAACTGATAGAAAATTGAACTGTTTGGAAGTCCAACAACCAAGGAGTTAAAGAAGACATATTCATCCAGACCCATAGGAGAGGTGCTCGCTGCAAAGTGGTGACTGGAGGACTGGTGCAGGCAAGGTGACAGCTGGTGAGCTCTGCAAGGGGATGGACTGCTGACTAGGCAGTCCCACATTCCAATGTGGATAAACCAGGAGGAACAACTGGGGAGCAAGACAGACCATGCAACCCAGGACTCCAGCTTGGGGAAATAAAGCCTTAAACCTCTGACTGAAAACACCTGCGGGGCTTGAGGCATCAGTAGTAGAAACTCCCAGCCTCACAGGAGAGTTTGTTGGAGAGATCCACAGTGTCTTAAAATGCACACAAGCCCACCCACCTGGGAATCAGCACCAGAAGGGCCCAATTTGCTTGTGGGTAGCCAGGGAAGTGACTGAAAACCAACAGAGAGTGGAGCAAGTGGCATTATTCCCTCTCAAACCCCTCCCCCACATACAGCATCACAACGCAGCCACATGGGTTGCCCTGCCCTGGTGGGCATCTAAGGTTCTACCCCTTACTATGTAACAGGTGTGCCAAGACAAAAAATGGCCCAAATAAAAGAACAAATCAAAGCTCCAGAAAAAAATACAACTAAGCGACAAAGAGATAGCCAACCTATCATATGCATAGTTGAAAACACTGGTAATCAGAATGCTCACAGATTTAGTTGTATATGGTCACAAATTAGATGAAAAAATGAAGGCTATGCTCAGTGAAATAAAGGAAAATGCATAGGGAACCAGCAGTGACAGGAAGGAAACCAGGACTCAAATCAATGGTGTGAACCAGAAGGAAGAAAGAAACATTCAACAAGGACAGAATGAAGAAACAAGAATTTTAAAAAATGAGGAGAGGCTTGGGAACTTCTGGGAAGTTCTTGGGAACATCCCAACATCCGAATCATAGGGGTGCCACAAGGAGAAGAGGAAGAGCAAGAAATTGAAAGCTTATTTGAACAAATAATGAAAGAGAACTTCCTCAATCTGCAAAGGAAATAGACTTCCAAGAAGTCCAGGAAAGTTGGACCCAAGGAGGAACACACCAAGGCTTGTCGTAATTACATTACCCAAGATTAAAGATAAGGAGAGAATCTTAAAAGCAGCAAGAGAAAAGGAGACAGTTACCTATCATGGAATGCCCATAAGACTATCAGCTGATTTCTTAAAAGAATCCTTGTAAGCAAGAAGGGGCTGGAAAGAAGTATTCTATGTCATGAATGGCAAGGACTTACATCAAAGATTACTCTATCCAGCAAAGCTATCATTTAGAATGGAAGGGCAGATAAAGTGCTTCCCAGATAAGGTCAAGTTAAAAGAGTTCATCATCACCAAGCCTTTATTATATGAAATGTTAAAGGGACTTCTCTAAGAAAAACAAGATAAAAAATATGAACAATAAAATGACAAGAAACTCACAACTGTTAACAAATGAACCTAAAACCAAAATGAAAAGAAAACCAAAAACAAACTAAGCAAACAACTAGAATAGGAACAGAATCACTGAAATGGAGATCACATGGAAGGTTATCAGCCGGGGAGGGGAGAGGGGGAAAGGTACAGAGAAAAAGTAGCATAGATGGTAGGTAGAAGATAGACAGGGGGAGGTGAATAATAGTATAGGAAATGTAGAAGCCAAAGAACTTATATGTATGACCCATGGACATGAAGTAAAGGGGAGGAATGTGGGTGGGAGAGTGCGCAGAGGGTGGAGGGGACTAAAGGGGGGGAAATAGGACAACTGTTATAGGATAATCAATAAAACATATTAAAAACAAAACACATTTTTGGGTCTAGTTGGGGACTACCTCCTGCCAACCAAGACTTTTGAATGGAACATCTCATGAGTCTCTGTGGTAAATGACTGCCTTGTTATCTAAGCATATGCCCAGAACAGGTAGGTCTTCTTCAAAAGCTGGGCATTAATAAAGTTCACTGGGCAACCACTCTCTCTACTTTTTCTCTGATCCACCCTTCTTATCCTAAACCAAAGAACTGTGTAGCCCATCATTTCGCCCTCCTTGTGCTTTGTTGGGAAGAGGCCTATTGGAAGAAGGAGACATAATTTGCTATTTCCAAGGTGGTTTTTTTTAGTGTTATCAGAATTTTTCAGGCATTGGAAGGGGTAGGTTCTTAAATCTCACAGAGGTTAACATTTTATTTTATTTTATTTTATTTTATTTTATTTTATTTTATTTTATTTTATTTTATTTTATTTTATTTTATTTTATTTTATTTTATTTTTGAGTGTGTTTATTAAAGCTGGGGACAGTAAAACAAAAAGGGCTTAGGACAGAAAAGAACCCAGGCAAGGCTGCTTTAGCTCACACTGAGAAGTTGGAGAAAGTGGGGCCTTGGAGACAGGTTCAGGGAGTTAATCTGGGATAAGCTGCCACTGCCCATTGTTTCTCTGATGGGAAGTTTCTTGGGGTTTCTTAAAGTTTAGGAGATGCATGCCTATGGGGGAAGAAAAGGGGGAAAGGAAAAGTGTAGGCTGTTCCTAGGAGGGAGAATGTACACTGGGACCTTCATTTTGAGGGTTTTTAAAGACTGGGTGTTTAGGGGAGATCTTAGGGGATGATATCAATACAACATTCATTAATTTTATGCCCATGCACCAAAATGAGGTATATTCCCTTAACTTCATCTGTCCTTAGGTATGTTTAGCAATTGGCACTAATTGGAATTCTGCTATCTTTCTCCCTAAATAAGGTGATTTAAGCCATAACCCTCTGGTTGAGAGAGGGGAAGTATAAAACATTTCTCCTAAGTGTCTTTGGTTAGGAAATACAGGATTTTGTGATTTACTAGATGGCTGTAAACTGCTTGACCTTAACCATCTGTTTCACTTGTTCTGGCTGACTAGCCTGTTTCATCCCTCCCTCAGAGACTTCCATTCCTGAAATCCTTTAAAGGTGATGAGGGAGGATGATTTGTCTTCAGTAACTGCTTTCTGCTGACAAGAGCCATGTCCACCCCCACTTTTTTCGGTGTGTGTAGGGTATAGAAGTTTCCCACTGCCTGATCTAAGGAAGACAAGGGAATGGGGTCCAAGACTCTAAGAGAAGCTGCTAGCTGATTCTTCCAAAGTAGGGACAGGCTGGAATCCTGAAAGATCATCATCTTGATATAGGTTTGTTGTATCATTCCAGAAGTGAAGTTGGTAGAGTGTCATATTAAGTAGAGGTATGCCTATGAAAACAGAAGGAAAAGCAAAGGTTAATATTCACAGAAAATTATAAACAGTTTCTGAGTCTGTAAGACTGTCAAATGAGATTTTTAGATGTAAGTCTCAAAGTTTCTTTTGCTGGAATGAAAGCAAGCAGTGACAATCTGATAGATCTTCCTTATCTGCAGTTTGAATATCTCTGGTGATGTAAATTCTGCGTGGTTTACACAACATCAGTCACTAGGATTAAGTATGAGCTGTTGTGGTAATTTCTCAAGGTTATATGAAGTCCTTTGGCTATAATTTGCAATTGGAAGTCTCAGAAAATTTTTTTTTAGTTCCCAATAACTCAAGTCAAAGGATAGGAGAAAAATGAACATTAGTTTAGGAGAAAAATAGGGAAAAATTCAGGGTCTAATTCAATTTGTAGGTGAAAAATAAAACTTTAACTAGAGTCTAATATCCACAACTCATAGAGGTAGCAATTTGAATGACGTGAGGCAAGTTCCTCAGCCTCCCAGTGGGTACTGCAGTGTGCTGGTACTGGTTCCCCAAAGCCCAGTGTGCCTCTCTTCTCAATTTGCATTTGAGTGAAGATCTGAAGGAGGTAAAGAAATGAGCCATCCACCCATCTGAGAGACAACTGTTCTAGGAAGAAGGAACAGACAAGTGTCTGGAATGTCTGAGAGATATTGAAGGGATGATATGACTGGAAAAGAGTGAGAAAAAGGGGAGGATCTGAGACCTGAGAGATAATCAGGCCTTGAAGGACTCTGGCTTTTACTCTGAGTAAGATGGAAAGCAGAGTTTGAGTGGAAGAGTAAACTACTATGTTTAACAGAATCATCTGGTTTTGAGTTAAGACAAGGTTGTAGGAAGGCACATGTAGAAGCAGAGGGAACAGATGAGAAATTTTGCAATTGTCCAAGTAGGAATACCTATGACATGAACAAGTTTGGTATTTGGTAAGGAGGATGAGATCCTGGCCCTGGCTGGTGTGGCTAAATTGGTTGCAGTATCCCATACCCAAAGGATCATGGGTCCGATTTCGGTCAGGGCACATACTTAGGTTGCAGGTTTGGTTCCAGGTCCAGGCGCGTATGGGAGACAACCAATTGTATTTTCTCTCTCATAGATATTTCTCTCTCTCCCTTTCTCTCTTCCTTTCTCTAAAAGCAGTGAAAAAATGTCCTCAGATGAGGATAATAATGTATGAGAGCCTAGATACAGCAATGGGCAAAAGGAGATTTACAGTTGTGAGTTTGTGAAACATAGTTTATTCTTGTATTATTTAATTATTATAAACCTACTTTATTAATTACTATAAGCCTACCTTTACCTATCCCCATATATGACAATAAAGCTTAATGGTTTCTGATTGATCAGCTCTGGTGTAAGAGACAAACAGAGGAGTCAAATATGAGTCCAAGTATTTTGGCTTGAGCAACTAGGAGGATCAAGTTGCCATTATAAAGATGGGAAGACCATGGGAAGAGCTGGTTTTGGAGGGATAGTCTGGATTTCAGACATTTTAAGTCTGAGATACCTAATAGACATTCAAGAGGAGATTTCAGTTTGATATTTGTTTATGTGGCCTGGATGTTAGGGGAAAAGTTCAAGCTTGAGATGAATAAAGCAAAAATCTTCAGCAACAGAATGTACTTGAAGCCAAGTCATTAAATGAGATCACCAAGGAGGTGAATATAGATAGAAGTCTTTACTAAGCTCTGGGACACTCCAATGTTCACAGTCGTAGAGGTGAGAAAGAATCATTCAAGATACTAAAGAGGATACATGGTAAAGCAGAAATCAAACCAGGGAACCAAGGGGGAAAAATAAGAATCTGATACTTGTTTCAAATATTATTAATATTTGAAAGGTCAAGTAAGATAAGGACATAGAACTGACTTTTTAATTCAGCAACTTGGAGGTCATTATTGACCTTGATAAAGCAATTTTGATAGACTGTCCTATATCTAGATTATGAAATCAATATTGTAGCTTGTTGTGTTGTTTATGTTTCTTTCTGTTCACTGATATGGGATACCACTCTGTCTTAAGCAGAGGGAGCATCATGTCTCACTCATTTCTGTGTCCTGACATGCAGTAGGTGTTCAATGAATGTTTGTGGAACAAATGTGTAAATATGTAAAAAGGAGTATTTTAGGTATCCACCTAGGGAGTCCATTGTAAGGCTGTTATCACCCCAGACCATTGGACCAGAAAGATATCTGTCATCAGACAAGATTGTATTTGAACAAATCAGGGATATAGATGACCATTTACCCTACTCTTAATGATACTATCCTTCCATGTCCCATTTGGCATGTCATCATCCTCCTCCTCCTCCAATAACTACATTCTATTTATTCTTCCCTCATAGTTTCATCTTAGAGTGATTATTCTACTTTTACTTAACTTTTTATATATACTCATTAGTATAAACTCTCTAATACCATCTTCATATTGCTATAATACTGTCTTCATGTCAAACTTTCAAGGACATTTGGTGGCTTCCTCTTCATATATATACGTGTGTGTATACATATGTGTATCTATATATCTATTTATATATCTATATATCTATACACACATATATGTGTATATATATTCATTTTTTGGCTTTGAAGTTTTCCTATAATATAATTTTTCCTCTGGATCCATTTATTAAGAAGGGTCATATGCTAGTTATATATTACTCTTTGGAGATGCAATTTAGCCATGATCACTGCTCTCAAGGACCTTGGAAGTCTAATGGAGATATGTGGCAGAGACATCAAACAAGCACTTACAATAATGGTGATAAAATGCCATGAAAAGGAAAGCACAGAGTCCTCTTCATGTATGTCTCCCAGAGTTCTATCCTAGGTCTTTTTCCCTTATTTTATACATGTTCCCAGTGACCTCATTCACTCTCTTAGATTAAATTAATGACTCCCATACAGAGATATCTGGTTCAAATCTTTATAAACATATACAACCAAGGTCTATTGAATCTTGTCTTTTGATAGCATTAGAGTCACCTTCCAACTCAACATATCAAAACAGAACCAATCACCCCCTTAACACACACAACACACACCCTCACATACACATACACACACACATACACACAACTCACACCCATACTCTAGTGCTTTGCCTGTGCTCTGGACCACTACCATCTGCACCATTGAGTCAACTGCTCACCTAGACTCCAGAGTCTTAGCTTCGCCTTTCTAGTCCACCTCACTGCTCCTATTCATTCTTTCTCTCAAATATCTCTTGAATACCCTCAGTTGTCTCCATTCCTATGGAAATGATCATTAAATAACAATTACCAATTTTTTTGGACCTTTATCATGTACCATGTTCTGTACTAAATGCTTTCAATGTATTTACTCATTGAATGCCCAGAACAATAGTATTGGGTCACTACATGGAGCTCTAGTTTTATTATTATTTTACAGATAATGAAAATGATGTATAAAGAGGGTAAGAACTTTGCAGGGGTCATGCAGATGGCATCTGAAGGGCCCTTGTGGTATGAACCAGTGTCATTAATCCCTGAACCCTCAGTTTAGGAAACTGTATAATTTCTCTGGATTTGTACAACTTCCAGTGATACCCTTTTTCAAGCTTCACTTCATACAGGAAATGATCATTCTACATTTAGTCATTCCCTCTTACCCTAAGAATAAATCCCAAAGTTCATAATACATCTTTTGACACTGTGCTCCATGATCTGTCCTCTGATTACTTTTAAGGGCCTTCCTACCCACTCCTTCCCCCATGCACCACATAGCCCTAAAGCACATTTTGTAAATTCCACAAACATGTTTCCTTTTATCTTTGTGTGTTCTCACATGCTTCTTCTGCTAGGAAAATTTTCCTCTCTATGACTGATCTGCCTCTTTCACTTATTCCCCCACCCCCACCCCCCAGCAACCCCTACCTTCACTGGAAGTTTTATCAGTTAAGTTTTAGTTCAGATATCTCTTCTAGGAAGCTTCCCTTACTCCCCAAGACTGGGTGAGATGGTATGATAAGTAGAATATGGCTCCCCAAAGGTGTCCATGTCTTTTAAAAATATTTATTTTTAGAGAGGAGAAGGGAGGGAGAAAGAGAGGGAGAGAAACATCAGTGTGTGATTGCCTCTCATTCCCCCTACTGGGGACCTGGCCTTCAACCCAGGCATGTGCCCTGCCTGGGAATCAAACCAATGACACTTTGGTTCACAGATCGGTACTCAAACCAATGAGCAACACTAGCTAGGGCTAAAGGTGTCCAAACCTGTGAATATGTTACCTTACACAGCAAAAGGGACTTTGCAGATGTGACTAAGTTAAGGGTGATGAGGCAAGGAAAGGATTTTGGATTATTCAGATGAGCTCAATTTAATCACAAGGGTTCTTAGAAGATGGTGTCAAGACAGTCAGACCAGAGAAAGAGATGTGACAACAGAAGCCAAGGTTGGACTATGAAGCTGTGAGCCAGGGCATGCAGGGACCCATAAGGAAAAAGCAAGAAAAAGCAAGAGAGCAGATTCTTTTTTAAAGCCTTTGAGGAACACAGCTTTGTGGACATCATGATTTAACTCTGGAAGACCCATTTCAAACTCCAGAACTGTAAGATAATAGGTTTGCTTTATTTTAGTTTGAAAATAAAACATATGTTTTTATGCTTCAAGAAGTAAAGTTTTACATTACAATTAATATACTCCATTAGGTCACATCACATAAAATAAGAGTTGCCTTGATAGGTCTCCAGTTGTCAAACTGGGACAATTTGAACATCACAAAGCATAATAACGGTAACGGCTTATATTATATTGAATATATGAAAATTGCCGAGTCCATAGTAATACTCAGAAACAGAAAGGAGGCAAGGGAAAGCTCTTCATTGCAGAAGAATGCTAGGTGAAATGTTGTAGGAGGACAGCATATTAACATGGTCTAGTGTAAAGCCACGGCTTGCCTTTTAGTTACAGTGGTTAAAATTATTTCTACAACAAAGAGAGCTAGAAAGCACCATCTTCAGTCAGTCTGCAAACTAGCATAACCATAATAGGAAAACCGACATTACCTGTGTTCTGATATAATGTGATAAGAAGCACACATTAAATTTATAGAATTCTTACAAAACAATATTTAACATGTATCTAATCATAAGAAAACATTTAGATAAGTCAAAATGTGATACACTGTATAAGACAATTAACCTGGTCTCTTTAAAAAAATCAGTTATAAAAGACAAAAAGAGTGGTGGCAATTTTCTAAATTAAAAGAAGTTAAAGGTATGTAACAAACCAAATGCAGGCAGCGATCCTTGCATTTGTGTTATTTTTAAACTACCAAGTATTCAGCACTTTATTGCAGCGGCAATAGGAAATTATTACAGACGAATTTCCAGGCACTTCTATGTCTTGCTCTCTTTTCTATGTTTTAGCATTTTTCTCTCAACTCACTGTCAATGGTCATTGGTGCCAATACAATGTCAACAAGAATCCCCATTTTGGGGGGGTGGTAAAGAAGGAAATTTTGCTCGGTGCAAAACAGCTAAATAGTTATGCAGCACATCTGTGAGGCAGCCCTGAGCCAGGCAGCCCTGGGGCCAAGCCATTTTTCAGCTAGGCAGCTCTGCTCTGGCCTGCTTCACACTGGTCTGCCCTGCTGTGTTCCGGTGAGATGTTTTCAGCATTTCAGCTCAGCCAGGGAAGCTCAATCTTCAGTTGTTAGTGGAAAGGCAAATTGCACTTCCTGAGCCAGAAGGATGCTGGCTTATATAGAGAGAAGTCCCTGTCCCTGGTCCCTGATTGGTCCATCTTTAAGCAAATGAGGACTCCAAATCCTTGCCTTTTAATTGGTCTAAAAGCCATTGTCCTGGCTGGTCAGAATGGAGTTGCTATGATCGGTTGGTGAAGATGTTGATGGTGCAGGGGTTACAACTGTGCAGCTTCAATTGGGTGGGAAAGTCAGTCTTATTGGTTGAAATAAGAACTGCTTTATAAAGGCTGGCTCAGATGGCAGAAGTACAGTGCAGGCAGGCAGTTCAGGGAAGAAGGCAGGCAGCTTAGTGCAGGCTTCTTCCTGGAGTGTGGTTTGTGAGAGAGGGCCCTGTTAGAAATGGCTGCCAGGCTTTCTTTCATTTCAAATTTAAGCCCAGGTAAGCCACAAGGAGCCCTTCTTAGTAGGCATCTTCTTTCTTAGGGTCCACATCCCAGATTCTTTTTTAATAGCCTGGTGACTTGTTCATCTCTACAGCAGCTCATAAGATCTGCAGAATATACAGAATCAATACTATTCAGCTTATATCTTCAAGGACCAACATGGTTCTTGGAACGTGGCTGGTGCTTAATTAATATTTGTCAGATGAATGCTTGTCAGTTGTATAGAGATGCTGTAATTTATTTTCTATGTTTCTTCAAGAATAAATTAGGATGAGAGGGAAAGTGTAGTGCTTCTTTGTAGTCTTGCCTCAGTCGTATATATTTATTTAAATGGAACTACAGTTACTGCTTTTCCTCCATGGGGTCATTCTTAATTTGGGTTAAGTTTGTGTGACTTTGCACACATGGAAATCCACTCTTTCATAAAGAACTTTCTTACCTTCTCACACATGCAGGCACAAGACTTTTTTTTTTTTTTTTATGAAAAGCTTAAAATAAAGACCTTGCTCACCTACTCTGAATCCTCAGGTTAGTAACCTCAAACTATCTGTGACAGACAGGTGATAAGAACCATTTTGGGGAGCTCTTAAAGCTAGACTTTTCTTCTCTGAGCCTTGACCTGCAGTATAGGAATCGCCAGGTGAGGGTCTGGTTCTGTAGGTGGTTCTGAAGCATATCCAATTTAGGAACTTCTGAGACCCCACTGTGCTGCAAGATGAGGCGCCACTGTCACTTTGGCCACTAGGTGTCAGGCTTTTACTCTCCACAGAAGAATCAAAGCACAGAAAACTTGTTAGCCACGTCCTCCCCTTTCCACCTCCCACTTCCCACTTCAAGGGAAATTCAGCAGGCTTGGGGCCAAGTGCTAGGATAGGTATTTTTATATTCATGAGCCCATCAAGACTCACAACCACACTGCAAGTTAGGCTTTTGACCCAATACAGAGCAACTGGCAGAACTGAGATAAAACGCCAAGATGCTGCCTTCACCTGGTTAGTTCAGACAGTTAACTATCTTGCATGTAGAAAAAGTTTGGTAAATATTTGTTTAACACATTAACTAACAAACATAAAACGAACAAACAAAAGCAATAAGCTTAAGAGCAGATCCAGGTGAAATC
Source organism: Anoura caudifer (assembly GCA_004027475.1). NCBI lineage: Eukaryota > Metazoa > Chordata > Mammalia > Chiroptera > Phyllostomidae > Anoura > Anoura caudifer. The sequence goes on along the minus strand of PVKU01005901.1, from coordinate 8,027 downwards.
TCTCCGTTTTTTCCAAAACAATTTTATTACAGTAACTTACCTTTATTTTCATTTCTGTTTTCATAAAAGGACAAGAAGAAATAAAAAATAAAGAGTTAAATGTGATCCCCTTTAAATTTCCTAGGTAGTCATTGGAAATGAATAATCAAGTCTAATAGTGCACATGCCAAAAAGATCATCGTATCTAGGATAAGCAGTATGGCCACGTATAACACATGGTGTAGTAAGGCTAGAATGAAGCCTGCCTAGAGCTGCAGCTCTAAGATTGTGGCCTCAGAGGCTTCCATTCCGGGAAGGCGTGTCAGACCCTCCTCAGTGGCTGGTACATGGGTTTCTCTCATGTGTGGGGGCAGCATGCATGTTGTGTGTGGGTGAAAAAAGAGGAGGGGGTCTGGGACAGACCAAAGGGAGAGGACATTTAGGCCCTTCAGCCCCCATTTCAATGAATACACCAGAATTTTATTGACTTCATATGTTGTTAGTTAACACAAGATTTAGTTTGTAAAAATGGTTTTCATCACCATTAAAATGCGGAAATGGTTGACTTAGGGTCATCGCACAGACTGATAAACAATTGTAACATTTTGTACAGAATTTTCATGTGCACTAGAAACATGTTAAATAGTGCACTTGCCATTTATTTTTAAGATTTTTCAGTTAAAAAAATGTTTAAATTTCTCAAGAAAAAATAAGGCTTCAAAACAATTGCTTTGGGAGTTTAAAACTGTTCTAAAAAGTCCAGCTAGAAACTCATCTCTTTTTGTATCCAAGGATGTGACCTGTAAAAAGTACAGGTGAGGGTCTGTGAGATGCTCTGTATCGAGGGGAGGAGAGTGGGGGACTTGTATCCTGCTTGCCAAATATCTCCTAAAGCTTCCTCACTTCACTCCAACCTTATTTTAAGTACTGTTAGGAAGAAGGTGTCTTATAGATTGGAATCAGCATATTATGCTTATATGATTAGGACCATGTTTCCACATCTGAGCTGCTTGGGATCAAAAAGAAAAAAAAAAAAAGCTTACCAAAAAAACCAGTGTCAAGTATAAGACTGGAAACGCAACAGTGGTTGGAACAAATTAGAACCACATTTCCATCACCAGGTCCAATAACCAAAGGAAATAACCTTTCTCCTTTTTGGAAACTCTATTTCTCTCTGGGGTTTTGGGAGGCCAAGGAGAACATTAAGACCATTTGGCCTCCTGTGAGGCTATGCCTGTGAGGCAAAAGTCTCTGACAGCCTTTTGCCACTTATCTCCCTTTGAACTACATCCTATCTCCTTCCTTTTAGGGGCAGAAGGTGATGGCAGTATTTTCTGGACATTTTGCAGGCACCATGGCTGCCCTGGTAAGTTTGCAGTGACCTCCTTGGCTCTTGCGGTAAAAGGGGGGCAGAATCAAGTCTCTAGTGTTTTAAGGAATGCAAGCCATTTACAAAATTGTTTCACAAAACAAAATAGTTCTGTTGAGAATAGCTATCCTTATCTTTCAGCTTCCTTTTGTTCCGAAAGGCCCCTAAGGCCGTTTAATGTTATGTGTCAACCGGGAAGATCAGAGGGAGCAGAGTTTCATCTAGGATGCAGGATCCCCCAGTACAGCCTCCACTGAATACTAGAACACTTGATGGCTGTGTCACCTCTTTCTCTAGTTCCCACGTAGCACCCAGTTCAGGTCAATCAGTCAGGAGATGAATCAGCACCCTTCTGTCTCAGGGCGTCAAAGCTGTTCCCAGTTACTGAATATACTCTGTGCACAGCAGTTGTGTACGCTGAAGCTTAGATTAAGGAAAAATGCTCTCAGATTTTTATTTCAGACTCTAATTTTAAAATCTGTGTTTTTTCTTTCTCCCTTTCTCTTTTCATTTTGGAAAAGAAAATACAAATTTTAAGTACAGGTACATAGGATGAAGAGGAGAGGCAAAAGTTTAGGTCTTTTGAAAGTGAAGTAAACTTTTTAAGTGTTGTAAAAAATACAAATGATAGTCCAGTTTAAAAACCCTGAGTGCAAGGTCAATTAAGCAAATAAAAGCCTCACTTTTTGACCTTAGAAAGTAGTAGTTTATTGATTTATTGGGTTTTCAACTTAACCAAATTGCCTCTTTAGAAGACAATGCTGTTTTATTCATGAGTGGTTCCCCCCGCCCCCACAAGTCCCAAAGTTTCTTTATACTTAGGCAGGCTTCTGTATATGAATTTTGATTTGAACAACAGAACCTCTTAAATTTCTATGTCCGAACTGCTATTCAGCTTTTATTTCATAAGCATGCTTTAGACCGGACCACTGATTTTTATTTGTAATATCTTATTAAACTAAAGCAACTTCACCAACTTTTCAAAATTGTTTTATGTTAGTGGGAATACTGAAGGTCACCAAGTCACCAAAAGTTAAAAGGGTGCAGAATGTGCTAGAAACAATTCCTGCCTGGTCATAATCTTTGCTGCAGCTGTCCTGACTAGCTTTATCTATAAGTGAAGTGTTGCTGTTACCTAAGTACTTGTGTTTCTGCTGTGAGGGATAAGATTGTTTTGTGCAAACCTCAAAAGGCCCCTCACACGGAAGTTTTACACAGATTGCCCCGTCACCCTCCCGGCAATGTTGTATTCTTGCCAAGAGGTGGCAAGATCGTATGCACCCCAGGTAACACAGAAGCAAACTGGGACAGCTGAGGCAGAACCTTGAGGTCTGGTCGACTGGGGGTGTGCTGGTGGTGTGGCTCAGCGATGAAAAAATTGACAGCCTGTGTACATCTGTACTTTGTTCTGGATTTGAAGAAAATTTTGCGGTAGACATCTTGTGTGCATTTTCAGAAAAAGAAATCCCAGAGCATTTTGTTTCCATATTTACAGCACAGTTGGAAATGTTCCTAATCATAGCCACAGGGAGACTGAAGAAGTGTTTTATATTCTACAACTCAGCAATCTGAGTGTTCAGGAAGGAGAGGAGATTAGTTCTGAAGGCATGCATTTCTGCATTCCATCGTCCACATCTGGATGTTAATCACACTGTGGTTAAGCAAACCATATCTGGTTCTTATTACCACTTTATGTGTTTGGGGACTTTCCCCTTGATATTTGAAATATTCATGCATCTTCATAAGATTCCAGAAAATGGACAAGCCGTATCCATCAGCTCCCCTCCCACCAGCCACTTCACTCACCTCTTCCAAACAAGCAGATGGAATCTTCAATGTACATCACTGTCAGTAAGGAAATGAGGTGGGACAAGCCTGGAACTGGAGCGAGGACACATGACATGACACCTTTACCACCACCCAATAGCAGTGCAATGTTGAAAACAGTTAAAATCTTAGTCACAGCTTTCTTGCCTGTAAAATAAGAGTTATCGGATGACATCAAATGCAAATTCTAGGGTCAGAGTTAAGAAAGCAGCAGGAAGCTGCAGTGACATGTCGCACAGCATGGACTCCCTTCTTATTCTCAGGGACTGTGCACATTGTGGCTAAAGAACATTCAGGTGGCAGACATTTTGTCTCTTCTCCAAGGAAAGGGACAAAGGAAGAAAAGAGAGAATAATACGAGGAAAAGAGTTTGTGATAATAAAAAAGATAAGAGACAGTTATGCCCAGTTGAAAACTGACTTGTTTGTGTATCAAAAGAAGAACTCGTAGTGAATGGATAGGAGGTGAAGAGCTGAAAGAGGATAAATAATTTTTTAAATGGAGGCAACGTTTTCATATAATCCAAATCAATCTACACAGTAAAGTATTCCACAATCTAGAGCGCTTAGGAAATGATTTCTGGATGGCCAAGTTTATTAAGATAACTTTCTTTTTTTTTTTTTTAAGATTTTATTTATTTGTTTTTAGAGAGGGGAAGGGAGCAAGAAAGAGAGGAAGAGAAACATCGATGTGTGGTTGCCTCTCATGACCCCCTGCTGGGGACCTGGCCCACATCCCAGGCATGTGCTCTGACTGGGAATCAAACTAGCAACCCTTTGGTTCACAGGCCAGCATGCAATCCACTGAACCACACCAGCCAGGGCCCTTAAGATACCTTTAAACCTCCTGAATCATATAATTCATTTTTAATGGGAAACCTAAAATGTACATTTTTCTGTTTCATAAGACAGTAGACTAAACAGAACACGTGATTTCAATATAACTCATCCTTGGGAATATGAGTATCAGTCCTTGTTCATTTCACTTTCCATTTGTTCACCATGCTCATTCTGTAGCTGTAGACTCAGATGTAGACAGATCCTAGTAGATTGTGTGCTGGAGGAGTGTAGACAAGATTGTGTGCTAGAGGAGTGTAGACACAGTTGCCTGTGTGTTTTGCTGTTGTTATTGTTTTGTAAAGTCTCTGGTACCAATTTGCATCTTACTCATTTGTCCCCTTTTCATAAAGGTGGCCTGAATCTATGGCAGCTCAATGAATTCCTGAGGAATTTAGCATAGTGGCCCCTTGGAACATTAATGATCTAATTAAGATAATCTTTCTAATTATTGCTATTAGGCTTTTTTACTTGTAAGCACTTTTCAAAAGATTTTTACATCCTGGACCACAGGCTCCTTGTCGGCATGGGTCACCCCTTCTCTTTCAATGTCACTTGTAGTATCTCTTTGTAGTCATTTCCACCAGGGCTTTTTGTTTTGGGGTACAAAACTGCACTAATATAAGAGCCAATCAGGGTCCTCTATTCCTTCTACCGTTATACTGTGATAGTATAATCTTCAGGTATTTGATTCAGAAATTGGGTTTACTGACAGATGGGTGTTTATGTGCTGGTGCCTTTTTTTCTAAAGAGAAAATTAAAATGCTTAACAAAATACATTCATATATTAGCCATTATGACAATTAATGAAATAAATAGGATTTACTAGCTATGACACACATCCCCTAACACCCTCCAAATACAACAAGTTTTCCCTCAACCAGTGAACACTTACTCCAATCATCAGGCGAGGGCCCAGGGTTGGAGGGTGGTGATGACAGGACAGAAGTGACTACCACTCCTCATGGTAGGACTGGGCACCCAAGGAAGGTGCTTGTTTGTTTGTTAAAGAAAAAATAACAAGCCTGAAGCCACATAACTGATAAAAAGTAGATTTTGGGTTACTTCACTAACATTTTAGATATAAATTTGCCTTAAAATAACCTATAACTTAAGACCAATAGAATCATTGTAATGATAATAAGTTCAAGATGGTATCTATGATAATTCATAAGACTTTCTCAGGTTTGCTGTTGTTTACTCACAGCCAGGGAGGTACTTGGTTTTGCTGCATGCAGAAGCATGATATTGGCATTTTTCAAATTTATTATGTAGTTCAAAGCTTTCTATCTGTTAATATTACTATTTTGGGGGAGTTAATTTTTCTTCCTTTATTTTTTAAGTATATTTTATTGCTTATGCTATTACAGTTGTCCCAATTTTTTCTCTCCTTTATCCCCTCTTCACCCTGCACTGCACACCCCCCACCCTCCGGCATTCCCCCCTCCCCTTAGTTCATGTCCATGGATTGTACATACAAGTTCTTTGGCTTCTCTGTTTCCTATACTATTCTTAAACTCCCTCCATCTATTTTATGCCTACCAATTATGTTTCTTATTCCCTGTACCTTTCACCCCCCCCATTCTCTCCCTTCGCCGAAAACCCTTTATGTTATCTCCATTTCTCTGGTTCTGTTCCTGTTGTAATTGTTTGCTTAGTTTTAGTTTTTGTTGTTTAGGTTTGATTGTTGATAGCTATGAGTTTGTTGTCATTTTACTGTTCATAGTTTTGATTCTTTTTCTTAGATAAGTCACTTTAACATTTCATATAATAAGGACATGGTGATGATGAACTCCTTTAATTTGACCTTATCTGAGGAGCATTTTATCTCTCCTTCCATTCTAAATGATAGCTTTGTTGGATAGAGTAGTCTGGGATGTAGGTCCTTGCCTTTCATGATTTTGAATACTTCTTTCTAGCCCCTTCTTGCCTGCAGGGTTCTTTTGAGAAATCAGCTGATAGTCTAATCGGACTCTTTGGTAGGTAACTCTCTCCTGTCTTCTTGCTGCTTTTAAAGTTCTCTCTTTATGTTTAATTCTCGGTAACTTAATGATGATGTGCCTTGGTGTGTTACTCATTGAGTCCAATTTCTTTGGGACTCTCTGAGCTTCCTAGAAGTCTATTTCCCTTGACAGATTGGGAAAGTTTTCCTTCATTACTTTTTCAAATAAATAAGTTTTCAAATTCTTGCTTTTTCTTCCTCTTCTTCTTCTGGCATCCCTATGATTCAGATGCTAAAGTGCTTAAAATTGTCCCATAGGTTCCTAAGCCTCTCCTCATTTTTTGAATTCTTTCTTCATTCTGTTCTGGTTGGATGTTTATTTCTTCCTTTTGTTCCAAATTATTGATTTGAGTCCTGGTTTCTTTCCCTTCACTGTTGGTTCCCTGTATATTTTGCTTTTTTTTTCACTTTGGGTAGCCTTCCTTTGTTCCTTCATTTTGCAACTGAGCTCAATCAGTTCTGTGAACATCCTGATTACCAGTGTTTTGAACTCTGCATCAGATAGGTTGTCTGTCTCCTCATCGCTTAGCTCTTGTTTTAGAGTTTTAATCTGTTCTTTTATTTGGGCCATGTTGGGCCATTTGTCTCAGCACACCTGTTATGTTGTAAGGGGAAGAGCCTTAGGTATTCACCAGGGTGGGGCAACTCTCTTTGCTGCACTCTGGTGCTGTCTGTGGGGGAGGGGTCAGAGAGGGAACAATGGCACTCCCTTGCTCCACTCTAGCCCCTCCTTCCAATTACCTCTCCTGGGAGACTGGGAGTTTCTCCTGCTGTTGGAATCCCTGAAGTATTTTACAGCTAGTTTTGAGTCTTTAGTTTCCCATTCAGCCAGCCCTGCCTTGCTTCATGTCCTCTCTGCTTGGCTGCCTGTCTCCCATCTCCATCCCTCCTACTGGTCTGCATGAAGGTTTCTTTTACTCCTTGGTTGTAGGAGTCCCATGCAGTTTGATTTTCTGGCACTTCTGGTTGTTTATTGTTTTTTAATTCGTTGTTATCCTTCTTTTGGTGTGCAAGGAAGCAAAGTGTTTCTACCTATGCCTCCATCTTGTCGGGAACCTCCTCCTTCTATTATTATTATTTTTTGTTTATGCGCACTTTGACTCTCTACATGGATTAATTTCAAATTAATTGTATCTTTCCATTTGCTTTTTTTCAATTTCAACTGATATATTTACTTTTCCAGAGTGCTATGAAATAATCCATTCATCTATATTTTATATTACAACTGGCTTTGCAGGTATTGACATTCTCACAAACAAAATTGTGATGTGCATTTATAGAATCATTAAAAGGCATAGGATTTTATTCATCAGCAAGTTTGTTGCATTTTGTATTATCAATGTATATATATTTATTTTTAGTCATATGATTTTATTTTTTGACATAGAATTGTTGGAAGTTTGTTGCATCTACAGATTATGATTTTTGTATTGGTTCTAATAAATGGTATATTTCCATGAGTAAAAGAATGTTCTCCTACAAAACCACAATAAAATCACTTTCGATGCTAAAGTATGGTGAAAAGAACTAATTTGCCCCCAAAATTTCTTCGTAAAATCTAGAAGCATTTTGTAGTCATGAACATCCTGCAAGTTTGTGTTCAGTATGTACAAAGATAAATGTTTCTACTTTATATTCATTTGTTGGATGTTAATTTTAATATCTCTGGGTGGACGTCTCTGAAGACAGTGTGCTTGGATCTCTTACTGTTACAGAGCAAACAGAAAGGTTCTGGAGACTGACAAAACACTTCCACAGTCTCACTTTCTCGAACCTGAGGGGTCAGTCTTCCACGGGCAATTAAGATCCCGGACGAGCCCCAAAAAACTGTTACCGAGCAACAGAAAAGGTCCGTTATTGTCCACCACCTTATGGAAAGATGTCTCTCAAAGCCAGAGATTTGTGAAAAGGAAAGGAAATGTTTATTTAATACTATACAGAGTTAAAGTAGTGACTTAACTTCATTGAAATATCAAAGTCCTTCAGGATACCCACAGACGCCCACAGTGCTTCC